>JBBJLS010050414.1:0-13421 GCA_037577275.1 Bryconaethiops microstoma
ACAGTAAAATTTGGTGGCGGTTCCATCATGCTGTGGACTGTGTGGCCAGTGCAGGTTCTGGGAATCTTGTTAAAGTTGAGGGTCGCATGGATTCCAGTCCATACACACTTTGTGTAAATCCTATAAACTTCTGTAAATCCTATTTATAAAGAAAAATCATGAAATTATCAGGGGTGCCCAAACTTTTGCAAACCACTGTAGTGTGATTACAGTAGAAGGGGAAGGCATTTTGAATGTATCTGAATCACTGGAAAAATCTGTTGGGAATGTTAGGAACTAGAAGTGAAAACTTAATTTGCCCATTCTGTATTTGTAAAAGGCTACGTTTGCACCTCTCTTTGTCTCTGTCTCACCCAGGTTTTACATGGTATGCATGGTCATAATAGGCTAAGTAGAGGCTAAGTAGAGAACTTTGAGACAAGATAAAATGAGCCAGTACATACAAGGAAAGTGGACAAATCTGGGCGTTAAAGTTTGAATGACGTTAATGGCTGCCCGTTGTAAGCAAGAAGCTGGTTATGACACCGAATTCGTCCAGTTCCATAGAGATCGCGATATAGTGTCTGTAGTTTTACATCTGCCATACATTTATGAAGCCTTGGGATTGCTCTGAATTGAAGCTTGTGGGACATTTAACTTTGGTGTAGGAGGACTGATGTCCAGCACTTCCTCACTCAAACACACCCACTAACCAGATGTTGGGAATTAACTGATTAGTTGAATGAGCTGAGTTTGATCTTGGAAGTCCTGAAAGTTTGCTGGATACGGGACTAGAGTTAAATATCCCTGCTATAGTAGTAAAGAATCAAATGCCTCTTTGTAGTACATAAAGAGAACATAAATGACCCACCCCATATGAAAGTCATTTAAATAAGACAGTCAGTTTTAGGTGGATCAGTATGGAAGAACATTGTTTGATAATGTGGACATGACATTATCAGAAATCATGCATGCAATACTTACTTATGTAAGGGAATGTGATCATTTATGAGGTCGTGTTACTTTTTTGCATGCCCCAAATTTTACCCACTGCTTTTGCAAATTGCAATCATTAGTACACGATGACTGTACTGCACCTCTGTTCACTCACTCTTTAGCAATAGGCAAATGCTTATACTTAATTTCACAACTACTTTATCAGCCTTGTTTTCCGACCAACATGCCTGCCAATTATAGAGCTTAATCTTGAATAATAATGATACACTATAATTATATATGCAGAGAAATTGAAAGCCCAACAGATTATTTTTAAAAATTATTAGAGAGATGGAGGAGCCGTCCGCTGTTGTTGGCTTCTTTCGAGAGAGGGGCATCGCTGAAGACCTGATCAAACGAATGGAGATGGACAAGGTAAGCTATGCTAACAGTTGACCTTACTGTTACTGTACTCTGTGTGTGTGTGTCTTTGTGTGTGCAAGGTTGAAGTAACCAAGAAGTAAAAAAATGGTTATGGTTGTTATTGATTTTTCTAGAATCCCTTAAACAAAAACAGAGTTACCAGGCACAGCCAAAAACAAATGCAGACCCAGTATTTAGGGATCCTAGCAAGGAGATGAGAGAGGATTGCAGTAATGAATAATACTCTACCAGTTTTTCTGACCAAAGAGTCCCACTTCGCCTTGTTATATTTTCAAGATAGACCAATGATAGTCATTAATAAGTATTCACAATTAATAATCCATAGTTTAGATACATGTCAGCAAATGCATCAAATCTGCATTTTAGCAGCCAGAGGAAAAAAGCAATCTGCCTTGAGTACAATTCCTGATCACCCAACAATTTTACTCTACTAATAGCACTCTACTAATGCAATCACCTGTGTGAAAAAACTGCATATACCCTCAGTGCTGTTATACTGAGATGGAGGTTGAAGTGTCTGAAGACCCTGTGGAGTTTGTGTGGCAGCAGTAGGAACGTGAGAAGACTGAAGAAAGCCATTATTCAACACTGTGGAACTGAAAATTATCAAGACAAACTGCAACTGAAATTATCTTCTGAAAAGTCTTCAGTGGAAAGGAAGACACCAGTAGAACTGGCTTCACCAGGCATAACAGCATAGACATCTATAGGACACCCTATCTGTACTACATCTGAACTTTTCAGAAAACGATGCTTTGCGACTGTATAATGGGCATTTCTCTTTTGTGGCAACTGAAGATAGACCATCGTCCACACAAGCGTGTAGCATACACATTTAAGTATCACCAGTCGATTTTAGATTCTTTGCATCACGATGAACGTGCTTTCTGGGCTCTACTCAAGCTAGTACTGGAGAAAACCCGGTCCAGAAATCGCTGTAATCACACTGTAATCTCATTAGCACCATTTTCTTGGCGAACATGGAACTTCTCTGAGAAATGCTATGGCAATGGTCAACAGATGGAGTGGGTGATGATGTCAAGAGGTAGGTTGATGACTTTTTTGAAAGGAAGAAGACATCCAGGACCCAAAAAGATCTTTTCAGCGTCCCCCCAGGCCCCCAGCATAAAAAACCTTTTGGATTGGTGAGACTGAGGTGAGCAGATATAAAGTTGTTTAAGCAGCTCTGTTGTCTGTGAAGGGCACTTTAAAATCCACAAAATAATGACAAGATTCACCATCAGGAGGTATCCTGATTCTACTCAGGAATCAATGTTAATTATGAGTGCCTACTGACGTCCAAAACCTGTAAGAGGTCAATGATACGAAAACTAAAACCTCTGTGAGAGTGGAATGTACTGAGGTCCAACAAATTTGTGTGGCCTGAGACACTAGACAGAGAATATTTTATGTCGGAGCTGGTGTGAAAGTAATAGTGCCTGAATCCCTGAAGAAGTCCAAGCTCACTAATAAAAAAAAGTTTATTGAGTAGGCAGAACTGTGTGTCTGTGCCAAGCTTCCAGTGCAATGAAACATTTATTATATCTGACCACCACTTACATCATACTAAAGAATATGATCAAACTAAATGTAACTGTATTTTAAATCAATTTCACTTCCTTACAAAAACTTTTTTGCTGACAAATGGGTAAAACCAAGAGGAAAAAAATTGGCAAAAAAAGATTGAAGATTACAATTATTATTATTATTATTATTTGGGGCTGCCTTTTTTTATTATGATGTTATCTCCCAAGATTTTTTGTATAGGAACTGTTGCTACATTCATAGACACCGTAGTGTGTGCCTTCTGGAAATCATAATCAAAAACCTGGTGACAGCCATTATTTTTTTGCTCAGAAATCTTAAAACAATACAGGATGCAGTGTAATGCACACAAACAATTTTAGACTAAATTGCCCTTTTTGTATTATTCTTTTTTATTGTTTGGAAACCCTTTTCCAAATTTCCACACACAATTATGTCTTGAGCTTTGGAGTACTTTGTTATTAATGTGTCCTTAGTTTCAAAACACTTGCAAATTCTTACTGTCGACTGTCTTCTCACCAGATTGACATCTCAGTGATCCCACTGATGGGAGACAATGAGCTTCAGAAGTACATACCGCATTATGGTGACAGACTAGCGGTCGTAGCCTATTGCCTTAGAAACCAGCCATCTCCAGGAAGATCCCAACCCACAGAACCACCACAGTCAAGGCCTTGTGGGCCAAGAGAGGATATTTCAAAAAGGCACATGGGCAACACAAATGCGAAGAAGAAAGCCAGGAGAGTGGAACTTGGGTGGATGAATTATAATGACAAAGGTTGTAATTTCAAGCAAGTTCGCACTGCGAATGGAGGAGGAACCAAGCATATCAGTATCAACAAGCAAGCAACAGTGTGGGAGGTTCGGAAAATGGCAAAGAGGATCTTCTTCCCTTTTGGATCTTCCAGATTTTTTCATTTGAGAGATGTCGATTGTGATATCCGAGATTTCTCTCACAGACGTCTGGATGAAAACCTCACTGTAGGAGATCTTTATGAGGCCTACAAAGTGAAAATTCTGCGCCTGTACCTCTTCACAAAAAAGCGCAGTGTGCAGAGTTCCCAGAATGTGTCTCTAGAAGGTGGCAGTAATCACAGGCAGCAAGATTGCAATGATTTCAGCTTTGCAACACACAGGCAAACTTTTGAAAACAATCCCAATAAAGCAACTGAAAACGCACAAGCAATGCCCAGACTTGAACAAACATTTAATGAAACCACCAGGGAGAATGAAATCCAAGAGAATTGTGTCATTGTTAAAGGCAGGCAGTTGGAGGATCGAAACAGTGAAGATTTTGTAAAAGATGTCAGGATCATTCCACAGAACAGAGAAAGTTCAGTTAGTGCTGAAAATCCTCCTTTTCAGGATTATGTAGATGATGGCGTCAAATCTGGAGCACAGATTTTTGATGCCGACGGTTTAGATGACTCCATCCACCAAGCCTCTGAAAAAAATTCAGATGTCACTGTTGTGGTACGTAAAGGAAGTTGCCTCAATGATATGATGGCTGCATTCACTGACCCAGCAATTATGGACAAGAAAATAAACATTTGTACGAAGCTTCCTAATGGAGGGCTGGAACTGGGCGTTGGATCTGGAGTTTTCCGTGATTGCATCTCTGAATTTTGGAGTGAATTCTTTAACAGGTGCACTCTGGGCGCTGACGTTAAGGCTCCTTTTCTTAGGCATGAATTTGAAATCAATGGGTGGCAGGCCATTGCCAGGGTTCTTCTCAAAGGCTGGGTTGCCGAGAAATACTTCCCAATTCATCTCCCTTTGCCATTCTTGGAAGAAGCATTGTATGGCACTGTCTACAGCAGTGTGACGGACGCTTTCATGCTGTACATTTCAAAGCATGACCGGGAGGTCCTTCAGCATGCATTGAACAACTTTGAGTCTGTCGATCAAGACTCATTGCTGGATATTCTGGATTCCTACGAATGCCATCGAATGCCAACCAAAGAAAACCTTGCCTCACTCCTGTTTCAGTTAGGCCACAAAGCCCTCATTCAAATGCCAATGTTTGTTATTCAGTGTTGGAAGCCTGTTCTAAAGGATCTGGCCAAAACTCTCTCCCCAGAGAAGCTAGTGGAGATAATTGAAGAGCGAGTTCCATCTAATAAGAAGGTGAAAGCACTGCTGAAATTTCCAGAAGACATGAATGCTCAGCAAAGTACTGTGGCAAGGCACCTGCAAAGATACATCAGGGAACTGGATGACAGTACCTTACAGTGCTTCCTTCGTTTCTGCACAGGGGCTGATATTCTGTTTGGAAGGCACATTACAGTGCAGTTCACTGAAAAAAAGGACTTTGAATGCCGTCCACAAGCACATATGTGTGGCTGCCTTCTCCTGTTGCCACTAAAATATCAGAACTACCCTGACCTTAGGACTGGCTTTAATGCTGTTCTTAACAACGCAGTCCGGATAATAGATATCATATAAACAGAGCACTGGTGTGTATGTTGTGTTCATACTTGTGAAAATATGGAAATGTATTGTTTAAACCTAGCATTTGACACATTTTCAAGATTGGTTTGGTGTAATGTCAGTTGCTTGAAGTTTGACCCTGCTTTCAAGGTTTATTTTTTTCCTATGTTTGTATAGGGGGAGCATCAGCTTCGATCTTCAGGCCACAAGAGCCTTGTTTTCCAGGGTTTGACGTGTTATTTTAGAAAGCTCTTTCTCATTATTCTATCATGACAACACTACAATAATTCTTTTTGTGTCTTGCATTTAACTGTATTGTATTTAACTGTATTTTGACATTGGCATTTTCATATATATTCTAAGTGTCAACATGTTTTATGTTTGGAGAAATTATGACAGCATACAGGATACTATACTTCATGTGTTTGTTGCAGAATCACCTCAGGCCGCTCTTGTTTAGGCCCTAATCTCAAGCCTTAGATTTTCCTGTACAGTTTCTTCAGTAAGCCAAATCAGATTCTACATATATGTAGTATATAAATGTATAAACAAAAGGTCATGACAATAGTTGAGCACAACAAATTCTACAATCGAATCATTTTTGTGAAATTCAGTTTGTTCTTTGATCTAATAGAATGTATGAAGTTAATCTGCTTTCCATGCATTAAAGATGTAAAGTCATGAAAATGACTTTCCTGCTTTTTAAATACAAGTTACCCATATTTCAAGTGAGTAAAACCTAGATTTTGGACATATATTGGCAAAAATAACAGAAAATTACTATTATTATTATTTGGGGGCTGCGTTGTGATAATTATAGTTATAATAATTAATTGTTTTGCTCAGAAATATTAAAGCAATAAAGGATATAGTGTAATGCACACAAAAAGACAAACTCTTAGAAGGTATTACCATATTTTGTATTACACTTTTTGTATTGCTTGAAACCATTTTTCATCTTTGACCCATTTACCATTGTCTTTACCAAACCCTTTTTAAAGGTGTATTTTGCTCTATGTTTTTAATCATACTGACTATAGAAATTTCCACACACAATGATGTCTTGAGCTTTAGAGTACGTTGATATTAATGTGTACTTAGTTTGAAAACTTGCAAATTCTTACTGTCAACTGTCTTCTCACCAGATTGACATCTCGGTGATCCCACTGATGGGAGACGATGAACTTCAAAAGTACATACTGGATTATGGCGACAGACTAGTGGTCATAGCCTATTGCCTTACATTAAAGATGTAAAGATTAAAATGACTTTTCTGCCTTTTATATTACGAGGTACCCATATTACAAATAAGATGTTCCTTTGCACTGTACAGTTTCAGCTGTCTTCTGCCCCAACATGTCAACTGGTAAAAGTTTTTTTTTAAATGACCCTATTCATCTGTTGTGTATTGACTTAAGTTACATAATTTGTGGGCAAATAATATCACACTCTCTTGAGATATTAAGCCGTGGGAATGCGATAGAATTTTGTGAACTTTTTGCCCTTTTTGAGAATCATGTCACATTTTTCACTGTGTGGGTATGGTGTAAACAGTTACTGTTGCTGCCTCTCTTCGTTAGATCAGAAATTGTCTTGTACTTATTGCAAAATCATGTACACCCAAGGAATTGTACATACTTAGCATACAGTGTTCGTTTGCTACACATTAAAGTATAATTCCTGCAATGCAAATACAGCCATTTTTCACCAAATATATTTAAATAATTGGATCAAAAATCACCAGTGAAACTACACGTCTGCTGAGTTCGTAATGTTCATTATGATGAAATAGTGATAAAATCTTGATTAAGAAAAATGCACAGTTTGCATTTACCTCTACATGGTACATGTAGTAAAAAGAAGCATTTTAAACCAATACCTTTTCTCAGTACTATTTACAATGTGTCTCAGAATTCAGTTAATATATCTGCAACTATTTCTTGTAATAGCTTTCTGTGGTTTAGCTTTTGGAGGTATTAAACACTTTAGACATCTGGTTCAGTGCTATTGTGAACAACTTCTACCCAGCAAGTTCCTTAATGTTTGTACGTTTCTCTGTAATGCTCAATTTCTCATCAAACCACACTAAATTTGTTCACGTTTTAAAGATTTCCTGTAGAAATTTGAAATGGAATCCATCTTTAATAAGATAGATTAGGATAAGAAAGGTTGCTGGGCTTGAAAGACTAATGATTTTCCTGCATTAACAAAGGAGTTTAACAATTGCAGTTGAAATGTTGCCACTCCTCTCCCCAGTAGCCCATTTCTTGCATACATCTTTTTTAAGCACCTTTACAGTCCTAGACAATAGCAGCCTGAGCTCTGCAAGCAGTTTCTTCTAGAGCTTTATAATAAGAAGTCCACTACCACAAAGACACAGCTGCTGTTCATATTTCTGCTCTGTTTGATCCTTCACTGAGAGCAAACAGGGCATGGCACAAGCTCATTTCATGCTTTTCGAGTTGCATTAGGGTTGTGCCTTTAAAATAAAAAAAATATACCACCATATGTTATTTCTTTTATTGTTGCTACGTTTTCAGGCCAACATGAGTAAAATACACAGCACATGAATATATCGGCCATCCACAAGCAGCTTGAAACAATTCACTATTAAACTGTCCTGTCATTTTGAAGATAACTGAAAAGGATTTCAAAGTTATGAGCATTTATTATTTTACAATGGATGTAAATGGACTTGAATTAACCAGTCTTTTGATGAAGCAATATTTTTGTTTTTCAATTAGATGAAGAAATGTAACACTGAATACCAATAACTAACATGGATCACTTGGAGAAAGAAATGAACTATTAGAAAATCTAACATGGGTCAAAATGATTCCTTCATTCTAGATCCAGCACTGTAAATGGCTGCGATCTTCACCAACAGATGGCCATGGCTAAGAGGAACCTTAGTGACACCCATTGGAAGCTGCTGACTACTTTGGAGGAAAAGAAGTCCCCTGAGAGCAAGAAGCTCAGAGTACTTGTACAGTCTCAGGGGGCTGAGGAGAGAAAGCCTGAGGGATACTTTCCTGTGGCAATCACAGACGTCTCTCTTGGGGACTTCTTATATTGCACTCAATGCATGACACTGAAAAGAAAAATAAGACCATTTTCAAATGCAGAGCATGTGATGTTCCGCTCTGTGTCGTTGCTGATCCCCCCGTTCTTTAGAGAGTGGCATGAGTGGTCAAGCACATCTCATGGGCTGATAGGCAAACTGGTTTGCAGCGGTTGGCTGGAAATGGAAAAGTGGATTTAAAAGGGAACCTTAGTATTATCATTCTGAAACCAAATAATCAGATTTGAAACCATTGTAATGAATCAGACTTGGATTCATATTTGCTTTCAATAACGACGGCATACTTGAAGTAGGATCTCAAACTCTCAGCTTGGCTTCCTACACAAGTAGACAGTTGAGTGAATTGAACGTTTGTTGCAGAAGTGTAAAAAAGTATGGATTTGGCATAATGTTAATAGAGCAGTTCTAACTTTTTGGTAATCTTTAGGGTTGCACATTGACTCGAAGAGAATGAACAAAAAAGACTTGGTGAAGGACTAACATTTTGCTGAGTACAGAATGACTTTTGTCATAGTTTTTCTTCTTTTTTAAATCACTTGCTTGTGAGTTCATATATTAAGTATATTAAGTTATGAGGTGTGCTTTGTGTTATGGAATGGAAGTACAAAAAACCATGATGTGTAAGTGTGGTAACTGTCATGTCGGCTCAGGAAAGGAAGACACAGATACAGGAGATAAACAGAACTCAAACAGGCTTTAATTGGAATAAGGCAGGTAAATAGTCACTTAAGAATGATGGACTTGGCAGAACAAAAACACTAGAAGACTCTCTCTCTGAGTCACGATGAAGGGACCCCCATTCAGCGCCGAAAAGGACCTCTGTCCCACTGATACGGTCCTGATGCTTGGGTTGCTCCTATCCAGGAGCCACAAGGAGCACAAGGGTCGGAGGCTCTGCTGCCTACAGAGCCACTTAGGAGTAGTCCAGCCTATGGGCACTTCAGCTTCACTGGTTCGCACAAGGGAAAATGAAATACACACAAGAGCAAAGTCGAAAGTACACTGGTCTGTCTTAGATGAGTCTAACCTCATACAATTGAAGAAACCACAGTTATTGTCCAGCCAGTGTATAAGAGCTCCATAGACCATGACCCCGAAGGCAAGGGAGAAAGCTTGCCTGACAGATGGTGAGAGCATGCCGGTGACCGCGTGCCGACTACTGGATCAGCTGGAGTTATAACACAGAAACATGAACACAAGGACCAATCACAATAGACAAACAATCATCACTGAATTAACAAACAGAACGAGACACTGGAAACAGGAGGGAACTAAAGCAGGTCATCACTGAGGAGAACAGGGGGCTGACAGGAGGCGGGTGAGTTGCCGAGCAACGGCGGAACATACCATGACGCAGACGGAGGGTTGTGTGATACAGAATCCCCAGCTCAGAGCTCTGGTGAGCTTGACCGCTGAGGGCGTGGCAGAGGTGGCACAGATGTGACAGTAATCAGAGTATGATCCAGAAAAATGCAGCTTTATAAACACTGATACTATCACAGCCCAAACCTTTACTTTGCACTCTTTGCTCTTGATATTACAATGCAGGGACCCTCACTCTAGACCTGCAGGGCTGGTGTCTGACACATTTTGGTGATATCTCTGCTTAAACACACATGGTTCAACTCACCTGTTAATTACTAGGTTGGTGGGTGTGTTTAAGCAGAGGAGATACCAAACTGTGCTGGAAAACTGCTCTCCAGAACAGGTCTCGTGGATCATATATGAAACAGAAAATATTGTTTTGTGTACCTTTTTTTTGTCCAGATAAACAGATGGGTTGGTTGTAGTAAAAGTTCAGGAAATGTATTTGCCTCATCAGTTCCAAGGTTTAACATAATGGAATATCTCTCATAAATTTTTTGTGCCAAAAGCGTGGAGTTATTTTTCATCACACATTGTCAGTACGCTTGTTCAGAACATTAACAGAAATGCAAAAGACACAACAACAAGAGCACACTCCTAGAAGGAAGTGAGTGTTGAGGTTTACAGATTCATTGGCCTTGTGTTACACAAGTTTTGTGAAGACACAAAATACGCCTGGAGCTCTAAATCGGTTCCCAAATTTGACTCCCATGCCTCAGCTGTGACTCATATTAGGACCACTGCAGTGATCTTAAAACGGATGCCATCAATGAGAAAGTGCACAGCAGAATATGACCCTCTCCATCAGCTCAAACCTTATGACTCTGTTAGTAAATGAGAGGCCAAGGATGCTTTGTAGGTTCCTAAAATTGGAAAGTATAGGCTTGGCAGATACTTCAGTGTGTAAAATCTCTGTATAATTGAAGTCAGTCGTGCTTCTGTCAAGGACTGGGGTTTTACTCAGTAATACAACTGATGGGCATGGACTGGGGATGCTACACTATATGGACAAAAGTATTGGGACGCCTGAACATAACACCAGCAGGGACAATGTTGTCTCACTCAAATGCAAAGCATTAAATATGGAGTTAGTCCTCCCTTTACAACTATAACATCTTCCATTCTTCTTGGAAGGCTTTCCACAAGATTTTTGAGTTTCTGGGAGTTCATTCTGTAGAACTGTTATGAGGTCAGACACTGATGTTGGACAAGAACGCCTGGGTCATTCATCCCAAAGGTGTTGGATGGGGTTGAGATCAGGGCTCTGTGCGCGCCAGTTACGTTTTCCCACACCCAACCCATACAACCATGTCTTTATGGACCTTTCTTTGTGCACTAGGGCACAGTCATGCTGGAATAGAAAAGGGTCTTTTCTCCTAAATGTGTTCATAAGTTTGGAAGCATGGCGTTGTCCAGCATGCTTAATGCTTAGCATGCTAAAGCATTAAGATTGCTGGAAGTAAGGGGCCGTCTGAATTCAATAATTAAGAGGTGTGTCCCAGTACTTTTGTCCATATAGTGTCCCTTTCTACAGACAGTTTTCATACCCGCCAAGAGGTTTTTACAGATTTGTGTAAATCCAGATGCTGTGCCAAGGGAACCATGTGCACAAAAGGCCCTGGGCTTCCCAAGAACACCTATAGTCAGACTGTGCCCATTGGAAGGATTCAGAAAGAATACCTATTTTAGAAATATATGGAACCTGCTGAGAAAGCCATTCGCAGTACCATTCACAAAGTCCAGACAGTTCGCATGAGCAGCTATACAGGGGTTGCACATAAAAAAGGTGAGAACAGTAATCTGCCTCCTGTAAACATGGGAGATGTCAGAACGCAGGACGAAGTCTCAGACATGTGGAAAATGTTCACCTGCTTCCACAAAGATCTTTATAAACCCTTCAAGTGGTACACATGCTTGTTCTACAAATTCTTGGACACTGCCTGTGACAACAGTTTCGTCCTCCTCATGAAATTACCCTGAAAAAGACCTCACACCTGCAAGGCAATCACTAAACATTTCATTAATAACCTGGTAAATCAAGGCAAATGTGTCAAACAAGGAGCTGGCAGCAAATGCACTATATGGACAAAAGTATTGGGACACCTGACCAGTACACCAACAGGGACTTTAATATGGAGCTGGTCCACACTTTTCCACTATTACAGCTTCCACTCTTCTTTGCAGGCTTTCCACAAGATTTTGGAGTGTTTCATTGGAAATTTGTGCCTGTTCATACAGTAGAGCATTTATGAGGTCAGACATTGATGTTGGACGCGAAGTTCATCCCAGTCTTGGATGGGGTTGAGGTCAGTGCTCTGTGTGGGCCAGTTCAGTTCTTCCACAATGAACTCATCCAACCATGTTTTGATGGACCTTGCTTTGTGAACTGGTGCACCGACATGCTGGCATAGAAAAGGTTCTTCCCCAAAATGTGTCCACAAAGTTGGATGCATGGCGTTGTCCAAAATGTCTTGGTGTGCTGAAGCATTAAGAATGTCCTTCATTGGAAATAAAGGGCCTGGCCCAAACCCGGAAGTAAAAGGTGTGTCCCAATACTTTTGTACATATAGTGTACCATGATAATCCACTTGAGCCTACAGAAGAATCTGGGGATAGCCTTCCTCCTGAACAAGAGGTGAGACTTGTCCAAATTTTTAGCCATCTATTTTTAGCCAACTAATATTGCATTTCAGAGCCTTTGTGGAGAAAAAGTATCCATCCACTGCTGCAAGCATAAGAGAAAAGTATCTAAAACAACCTTCATATGTCAGGTTTGTGCCATGGCCTTTTGCCTTATGCCTTATGCCAGAAAGCATGAGTGGCATTTTCAACAGGACTTAAAAAAAACCCAGAACAGTGTTTTATTAAACATCCTTCACATAAAAATCAAGGACAAATACTCTAAAAAACACCTTACCATCACAACTGTGTGCCACTTTACAATAAGTCCTATTAAAGGTTTATGAATGGTTTAAAACTAGTTTACTAGTGGTTATTAATAAGCTAATAAATGCTCTAAAAATCATAAGTAAGCACTTATAACACAAAGGTCAACAGTAGTCTGGTATATTTAATGAAAATGAATAGGGAAATAATCCTAAGGTATAATATTGTCAGATGGCGAAGATAAAGTAAGATCAGTAACCAAGAAGATTTGAGGTTTAATGTGGGCTCACTATTTTGCAAGCAACAGGTCATGCTTCTCTTTTTATGTATTATAGCTTCTTATTAGAGGTTTTAAGGTGTTTATGTTGTAGATAATAAACATGAATAAAATATTTTAAATAATTTACAATATATAACAAATCTATCATTAGATTAGAATAGATTCAATTCAGGTTCACTTCCAACCTGGACAACATTCATCTTTGAACATCCTTTCTATGACATGATGTCCTCTAAATAATCCATACATGTGAGCACAATCTGTGGTAAAATGATGCATTCACAAATTTATTGAAATTAAGTTAGTTTTCAGTGACCACAGAATATCTAGACAAGCAAATCAGAAGAGTTCAGCAGGTGCTCCTTAATGACTTCATGTACTTTAAGAAGATAAGATGAGATAAGATAAGATAAGATAAACCTTTATTAGTCCCACAAGTGGGAAATTTGCTTTGTCACAGCAGAAAGTGGACAG
>JBBJLS010050619.1:0-13408 GCA_037577275.1 Bryconaethiops microstoma
GCAAGTCTATTGCAAATCTAATATTACTCATAATTCAAAAGGTTGATGTGACTGAAAAAAACTGAAAGCAGATCTGAGATAAGCATGAAAAACTGGTTTAGAAAAGTGTGTTGAGGTTTCTGATGAATACCAAAAACCTTTTTTTGTTGACCTGTGTATTTTGCGATGGGCGTTTGACTGACCTCTAGCTCATCTGTGTGTTCCCCTGTTTTAATGTAGTACTTCAGGAAGTCCTGGACACACACACACACAACCGTCTTAATGGTACATAGGCCCAAATTAAAGGCACTGCCAAAACACACCAGCATACATACCTTGAGTAGAAGTTGGTACTTCATGATCCTCTGAACAGGTTTGATCAGCAGGTCATTGAGCTGCAGCCTATGGCCCAATTGCTGCCTTAGATCCTTCAGAAAAAGAAGAATTATTCTCTCTCTCTCTCTTGCTCTCTCTCTCTCACTCTCTCTCTTTCTCTCTCTCTCTCTCTCTCTCTCTCTCTCTCTCTCTCTCTCTCTCTCTCTCTCTGACTCACTCACCCTGAAATATAGCCAAACAGTTTTCCACAATAACGATAAAATGAAAACGACAAACTGAGTAAACCTCATCAAGAACTGAGTGACTGTAGCACAGTCTTAAACTGTAGAAACTGTGGGCCATGTGTTGACATACTGAACATTTTTTGCATTTTTTAAAATTTAAATATTTTTTTACACTGAAAAAATGGTATCTTGGTAAGTAAAGTCAGTTTAGTTCTAATTATTATTATTGTTTGTTTTTAATTATTATTATTAGTAGTAGTATGTGTTGTATTACAGTTTTTCTGAATTACAAAAACACTAAATCCCATTAAACTAAATCCCATTAAACTCAACTGTCAACTACCAAAACTCTTTCATCAAATCAATCCCACAGTTGTCAAAATCTTGAACTCTATTCATCTGGTTAGGACACAATTTGCAAATCTGATTCTCCCATTTACCAAAACTCTAAACACATTCTCAAGCACAAAACACGTTTAGCAGTGTGGCGCACTTGTACCCAGAATGGTGCACACAGGCTACAGAAGTTAAACACAACTAATATACTTTTTTCATAATTTACACACTACCACTCAAAATTGAAAACACATGTGTCCAAACAGTGAACCCAATTAGTAAACAGTATACAAGCCTAGTCAAATGCAAATGGCATGATTGGATCCAACATTGGAGCAATACAATAGAAGAGGAAGAGGAGTCCGTGTCAGAGGTGGTGGGCAAGGACTAAGACCAAGAAGAATGTCATAATTTCAAATGACATTCGAGTAACTGTCATAGACCATGTTCTGGTGCATGGCATGACTATGAGGGAGGCAGGGCAACGTGTGCAACCAAACCTAAGCAGGTTCTCAGTGGCTACTATAATCCAGACCGTCAGAGAAGAAAATAAGTAAAATGTATACTTGTCTCAGTAAGGGGACAATGAAAAATAATTTTTCCATGGTACTGTATTTGAAATAATTTACTGAATAAAATATATATGTATATATATATATAAAGTATACTTCTAACTAAATGGGTTTTTTTAGAATTGAAAGACGGTCACATGAGGGTGGAAGAACACGCATGTTCTCACAACAGCAGGAGACACTTATTGTGGATACGGTCCGTCAAAATAATGCAATTTGACTGCAATACAGGAACGGATTATAGAAGACAACATACATTTTGAGGGAATAAATAGTGTGAGTCCGTCAACAATTGAATATGTCCTGCAACGCAACAAGATAAGGATGAGACAAGTTTATCGGGTACCATTTGAGTTAAACTGTGAGAGAGTGAAAGAGCTACGATGTTAATATGTGCAAGTAAGTAAACTTTTACAGTAAACTCAGTACTAGAAAGTATACTGTATCGTCTGGGTTGCAGCACATGTATACATCATGGTTTCACAATGAGCAGCATTTTATGAATGTGTTTCTTCCACCATACTCCTCCCTTTTTAAACCCTACTGAGGAGTTTTTCTCGGCATGGAGATGGAAAGTATACGACCAAATCCCTTACACACAGGAAAATCTACTGCAAGCAATGAATGGAGCATGTGGTGAGATAGGAGTGGAATCTTGCCAGGGCTGGATTTGGCATGCTAAAAGATTCTTTCCTCATTGCCTTGCAAGGGAGAACATAGCATGTGATGTAGATAAAGTCCTGTGGCCTCACCCAGCACAGATCCGTGATGCTGAGGCAGAATAAATTATCTGAATATGCTGTAAAAAAAAAAAAAAAAAAAAATATATATATATATATATATTTTATATAAAACTTTTTTTTTCAGCAGTACTTCTTTGTTTATATGTGAGCTTTTTTGTTTAAATGTGAGTACGAGAATAAATGAATAAATAAATATTATTTTCCTGCTGTATTTATTTGTGTAGTGTGTAATCGTTGCTAAGCTGTGTTTGCACATTGGCTAGTTTTGTGTGGTTTTTGAGTAAAGTTAAAATAGTTTTGGGTCAAACGTTTGGTTTTGTAAGACAAGTCGACGGTTTTGTGAGTATAGCTTGAATTTTAGAGTTTGTGTTTAGTGTTTTGGGACAAAGAGATGAGATTTTAGGAAATGTGTTTTAGCAATTCAGAAAAACTGTAGTCATTATATTTTTCTGTGTGGTAAATGGCTGTATGCCGATGAGTCAATTTTTTGGTCACTCCTCATTTGCTTATGCAGGCAACAGAGACTGCCCTGTTGAAGTGCACCATCAGGACTCAAATATAGTAAACCTTTTTCTGTAACTTTAACTGTTTACTAATATGGAGTTACTAGTTATGCTTTTTAAATAGGTTATCACACTTATAGGATTATTATTGTTGAAGTTAGACCCTTATATCTGACAAATTTATGTTGTGTTGGTGTGATGTAAGGCAAACTGATTCACAAATTCAAGGTCAAGGTACTTGACTCGGCCAGACTCCACACTCAAAACATACAGGTTGCTCAATCTGTCATTGTCCATGGTTGACAAATTCAGGGTCAGATCTCTCACAATCTTGTTGTGGTCCTTTGTTGTCGATGTAATTTGAGTCAGTTGTGCAGAACATAGTTCTAAAGTTATTTTTTTACTGACTGAAATGTTTGTGTTTAAATCTAGTTTGAGGCTCCTTTTTGGTTCAGCCTGCTGTGAAGTGAATCGTTGTGAATGTGGAATGTGAATGTGAAGGATGGTCATTTTATAACAGACCAAGTGGGGCACATCCATTTCCAGAGAGCATAAAATGAGATTGAGTAAAGACAGACTGGGGGGGAAATAGGCTATTTACGCCCAGGTAGCCTGTGTAGGTCTATCATTTTGGGTAAGCGGCCCAGCTGGATCTCTTGGACCAAAACGATGGACCTGGCAAGTTAGTGATGTTGCTGGCAGCTAATTTTCTATATAATGAGTTGCCTCAGGTTGCCAGAGATGATTCAGTGTCTTTGGCTTGCAAAAATATGACTGGATGAAGTAAGCTTTTTGGTGTGAAATAGATACAGATCGTAACATGAAACCAATGCAATCGTCTGGACTTTGAGACATGTTAGTGAACAGAGCGACTTACAATCATTAGTTACAGGGACAGTCCCCCTGGAGACACTGAGGCTTAAGTGTTTTGCTCAAGGACACAATGGTAGAAAGTGGTGGTTTGAACCTGTGGTCATCGAGTTCACAGGAAAGTGTTTTACCCACTAGGCTTCTTCCCTTGTTAACACCAGTGAAAGAGAAAACCTAAGATCTGTGTTGGAGAAAAAGTCATTTTCAAAGTGCATTATTGTACTACGGCTAAAAAAAAACACTTCAGGAAGAGTAAATGTGAAAGAAGTCATCAGATGAATGAACTAGTTGAGTTCTGAGAGTTGGAAAAATTTGATTCTGTTGAAATAGTGTTATTTTGTTGATAAAATTGTATGCTGTTGTATACTGCTGATATGCCTTCAATAAGTTCTCAAGGCCTGTACCTCAGTCAAGTCTCATCAGCACATTGGTCAGCAGAGTTGAAGCCTTACCACTTTCTTGTCCTTCAGGCCTAATGATTACTGCAGTATGTGAGTTTCAGTTCATTTTGGTTTAGTATAGTTATGTATTATAGAATCAAATATTGTAGAAGAACTCTTGGTTCCTTTTTAGTTTTGGGTTAGGGTTAGGGTTAGGGTTAGTGTTAGGGTTAGGGTTAGGGTTAGGGTTAGGGTTAGGGTTAGGCTAACCCTAACTGTGGAAGTGAAGTTCAAACGTACCAGAGTACCCATCATTTAATAATTAAGAAATGACAATGGAATCAGCCAGGTCAAGTTTTGACTGGTTGATTCCACTGGGAACAATTTCTGGAGAAAAAAGTCACTCTGGCCATCTGGAAGTCGTAGATACGCCACCAACTGTACAGAATTTAATGGGTTTCGCTTTGATTGTATGCCAGGACTCTTCACGGAAAAAAAAACAGTCTGGAAATGTTACATACATGGTAAATACCTGTAGGACTAACAAAGCGTTATCTTATCTTATCCTATCTTAATGCAGAGGTGTGTTTTTGCAATTTTTTAAAAATGTGTTTTGAAATTTATGGATTGAATTTGTTCACTGCTGCCTTGGAGACACCAACACTAATTTACAACTGGTAAACACTATGAAACCAAACGCCTTAATTTTACCTCTTAAAATAACCTTCATTTTGGCCTTAATGTCCCATACTGAGAATCAAGGAAAGTTAATGGAAAACATGCACAGATTCAGGCTGATTGAGGGGTAAAACTACTGAATTTTCCCCTTATTTTTCAAATCTGCTCCTTAAATAATAGAACCTCCTGAATTAACGCCTTAAATTTAAGATGAAGGGGTTTCACACTCATGCCTTTGTTCTCATTTTAAGGTAGAATTAAGGGGATCGGTTTCACAGATTAATGGCCACTTAATTTAAGTTAAGGAGTTTGGTGTATTTTCAGTGGTAAATTAACGTAGTGTTAAGCACATTTTAAGTACATTGTGTTTCGGAGTGAAATGTGGAAAAGTTCCAGTTCACTCAGAATCGCCCACCAAAGCTTTAGAATGTAACAGAACACGGATTTAACCACATTTCCACCCGTCTTTGCATGATTCTCCTTCTTGTGCATGAGGAAGAAAAGTTCATTTTGCAGTTTTCCAGGCTTAATACAGTGGTTATGGTGGGTTTTTTTTAACTTTCTTTCTGGCTTTTTTTATTTTTTCCACCACTTAACTGGATGCTACATTCACAAGACACATGTGAATATGTTCCCAGTCCAGTAGCTGAAACCCACCCAGTGACGGCAGTGTTTACCCCATTCTGTTTTAACATTTCAGAATAATAGGCTTAAAGAAGCTCTCTCTCATCACTGATTAAGGACGTCACATAGATGACATTCCTTCACACGTCAGAGATCACTAAGAGGATTCAGCGCTGCTGTTTGATTATGTGTCAAGTGGTTTTACGTGTGTGTGTTTAAAAATTTGAGCAAGTCACTGCAGCCCTGCGAGAGGCAGAGGTGCTAGCAGTGACATTGACCTCACACACGCAACCACAAGCAAGGGCGAGTTTTTAAATTGAACTTTAATCGATAGTCCCATAAATAAAAAAGAACTGTCATTCTTCATGTCTCCTCATCCCTAAGCTTGGAACATAATCAGCATAATCAATCCAAACCTCTCTCCCCATGCTCAGATATAGCTAATGCAGTCATCATTATGAATTAGCTCCTGTTTATGTGTTGCTTGTAGTTGGGCCTTTGCTGCCGTCTTAGCGGCGTGGCATGCTGTTTGCCAAGTGACTTACATTTCCCCATCATATTGTATCCAATTACTGTATTCCTATGATAGTCCATTTTGATGTAATTATTTTCGCTTTGTGTTGGGAATATACTTTCTGAATGTGCCCCGCATCAACCGTCAAGATATGAGCATGCTGGCAAGTTTGAAAGTGCTTGGGGCCTCTCATTGACTCTTATTGCAGTTTTGTGGCACTATGTCTTTGGTGAGGTCTCGGTCGGCCCCTAGTACGCACGCTTTGGCCCAGGCCACTCTGCCAGTAGGCAGAAAAAGATGAAAGATAATCCCCAGCTGCACTTTTCTCATTTAGATCATGTTGTGCTGCTGGAATGACAAAAAGAAAGAGGAGTGGCTTAATGGCCTGATTTGCTAAAGTCAGACTGGAATGGCCTACAAAGACAATGCATTTGTTGTTCTGAACAGAGGGGACTTCAACCTTTTTAAACCATATTGACCAAATGATATCAATTTTACCTGGTGCCTACTTAGACTTCATCTAACTGATGTTCTTAGGTTTCATCTAAATGAATAATGCTAACGACTCTCTCTAGTGTAGTGGTGTGATCTGCCTCGGAGGAGGCAGAATTAGTATATACACATCTAAACATGGCCAAAGATAAAATGAGTAAAGTGGCCATTTTTGACACGAATGAACAAACCACAGCACACAGTGTGAAAATTGTTCTCTGGATTTAACCCATTAACCTGAGTGAAACAGTGGGGAGCAGTGTGTTGGGACGATATCGAGCTCAAGGGTACTTCAGTGGTGCCACTAGCAGTCCTACGATTTGAACCTATGACCTTCCAAACGCAGGGGCAACTCCCTAACCACCAGACCATCAGTTGATATGCATGAGTGTATTTTGCCCCTACCCATGATCATGGAAACCGAATATTCATATTTATCTGTTTTACGTCGCTCTGGATGAGAGTGTCAGCTAAATGCCGTAAATGTAAATGTAAATGTATCCAATCACACGTGTATTCTGCAGTCTCTTTTTTTTCTGTGGTCGTGTTCAGCAGGCACAGATAAAACCAAGTAATGCTACCTAGTCAGCACAATAATGCAGTACTGCATGGCAAAATTGTAAAAATAAAGTAAACAGGTTTGAATTTCTCAAATTAAAATGAGTTTTTAATATAGATGTTATGGAGAAAAACTTTGTGTGCTCAGTGTGCGGATGGATGCACAAATGTTTTAGCATTGCACAGTGTACCCACCTGTCCAGACACCACTACACCACTGTATGGTTCTTGGAACACCTATCCTTTCAGGAGCATTTTAATATATGAATTTGTCGCCCTATTTGTCGCCCCCTTATTAAAAAAAAAAAGGATTTTTTAAAATTAAACACAAATCTGAAAAAAGTCAGTACAAGTAAAGTAGAAATAAGTATAAAATTAAGTACAATTTTAAATTTAGAAAGACAAATCTGAAAATTTCTAAAACACAAATCTAAAAAAGTAAAATAGCTTAAGCAAGAAGCAACACAAGCTGGAGATAAAATATGTAAGCTAAAACTTGTTTTTTTTTTTTTATATAAATGTAGCAGCAGTCTGTCAGATTTACATGTGCACAATGTGAAAGTGGAATGTTAAAGTGCATTGTGTCATATTAGCACAGCCATGTAAACAGAGCAATGCAAGCAGAGTAATGTAAACAGAGTAATTTAAACAGAGTGATCATATTCATGGAGCGATTCATGATGCATTTCACTGTGTATTGTACTTATTTAACTATGCATGTGACAAATAAAGAATCTTGAAACTTGACTCTTGAAGGTCCTGTTTCGATCCCTTAAAGTGATGCTATGAGGTGAAGGAGGTATATTCTGATTTAGGACTCTAATACCCTGAGGATAGAAGCTCCTCTTGAGTCTCTCTGTTTTTGCCCTGATAGTGTGGAACCTTCTGCCTGATTGCAGAAGTTGAAACAGTCTGTTACTGGGATGCTCTCCACAGCTCCTGAATAGAAAGTCCTTAGGGTCACTGGCGAGATCCCAAACTTCCTCAGTGGTACAGGCGCTGCCTAGACCTTTTGGACTGGACCTGAACGTGATCAGTCCATGTAAGGTCTTACGAGATGTGGACACTGAGATACATGAAGGACATCACCCTCTCCACTGGAGCTTGTAGTCTCACTGCTGTCTCCCCCTGAAGTCCACTACCGGCACCATGGTCTTGCAGACGTTCAGTTGGAGGCAGTCATCCTGACACCACAATGCCAGGTTCTTCATCTTGTCCATGTAGGCCATCTCATCATTGTTGGAGATGAGGCCCAACACCACAGTGTCATCAGCAAACTTCACAATGGTGTTGGAACAATGAGTGACCTCACAGTCAGAAGTGCAGAGGGAGTACAGCAATGGTGAGAGTACGTTTCTCTGTGGCACTCCAGTATTGGTAGTGATGCTGTCGGAGATGCACCTACCCACCTTCACCACCTGAGATCTACCAGTGAGGAAGTTCAACACCCATGCACACAGACGGCTGTTGAGTCCTAGATCCCTCAGCTTTGTGAACAGTCTACCGGGCATTATTGTGCCGAACACTGAACTGTAGTCTACAGACAGCAATCTCACCCTGTTACTTGTCCACATGGCTAAGAATGGTGTGCAGGACATGGGAGATGGCATTGTCTGTGGATCTGTTGGGTCAGTAGGCGAATTGGAGTGGGTCTGTGGTGCTTGAGGTGGAGGAAGAGATGATGTTCTTCAACAGTTTCTTGAACACCTTCATTACCACCAAAGAAAATGCAACTGGCCAGTTCAACTGGCGTTCAGGCATGAGGGCTTGTTGTTCTTGGGCAGGGGGATGATGGTGGATCTTTTGAAGCACATGGGGACCATGGACTTTGCCAGGGACTCGTTGAAGATGGAAGTGAACACTGGTCAGCACAGCAATGCAGCAGATGGCCGGTGATGCCCTCTGGACCCGCTGTTTTCCTGGTCTTCACTCTCGTCAGCGCCGCTCAACATGGTGGTCCATGATGCTGATCACCATCCTTAGTTGTCAGGCTGTAGTTAGCACTGCAGCACAAATCTGTCTGTCCACCCATGGTTTCTGGTTTGGGAACAACTTGACTCTCACTGTAGGGATGATCTCCTCCATTGGCATGCTAACAAAGCTAACTGCTACATCTGTAAACTCATTGATGTCATCCGTGCATGACCAGAACATGTGCCAGTCTACGTCATCAAGCGCATCCTGTAGCGTAGCTTCTGATTGGGCAGACCAGCGTTGCACCTCCCTCATGACTACCTCATCCCTATGTATGCTTTGTTTATATTGAGAGATGAGGAAAATGGCATTGTGATCTCAGACTTTCCAAAAGCTGGATGTGAAACAGCTTTGTAGCCCTGCTTGTATGACGTGTAGCAATGGTCCAAAATTCTAGCTCCCCTCTTCGGACACGTAACATGTTGGTAGAACTTTGGCATAACTTGTCTTTTAAAGTCTCCTGCTCTCAGCACAACATGTAGTTCAGACAAAGCCATACCTGTGTCCGTGTGGGGTGGGTTGTAGACCGCTGTGGCATTGACCGAGGTGAACTCACCAGGCAGGTAGAAGGGGCGACACTTAATGCTCAGGTATTCCAAAGGAGGCGAGCAGCCACTGGAGAGAGTAGAAACGCTCCTGGCATTGCACCAATTGCTGTTGACCATGAAACACATTCCTCCACCTTTAGTTTTGTTCAACTCTGCTGTTCTGTCCATGTGCAACACTGAGAATGAGTCCGGCGGAGTTACGGCAAGGTCCGGCACGGTGGGGGACAGCCATGTCTCAGTGAAGCACAGAATGATTCATTGGAAAGTAACTCTGGCCGGTAGGTTGTCCTGCTTGTTCTCCAGTGACTGTTCATTAACCAGCAGGATACTAGGCAGTGGTGCACACTACACTTGCTGTCTCAGCCTGTTGTGGACCCCACCATGTGTCCCCTGGCATTCTTTGTTCTGTGCCATGGGTGAGCGTTGTGTCCATTGTTCTTGTCTGAGCCGCACAGTATCTCAGTTGGCCTATGACGGGTCGGATTTAAAAGTGTCCGAAATTACATGTGCAAAGCTGTTACCGATGTTGAGAAGTGTTCTGCTATCATAAACTATTAAACCAGCTAACGTTTGAACATGAAACAAAACAATGAGCAATATAGGAAAAATATTATATCTTGATACTTCATACATAATGACAAAATTAGCAAATCAAAGATTCTGAGTACTTTATTCAAACATATTACATACATGTACTACACAAAATCTGAAAACAATACTAGCAATATTACTCAGGAATGCATATGCTGTATCACAATTAGACAATTTAACACAATAATGATAAAATAGCTTCATATTGCCCAAGTGTGAAATACCTTTTTCTAAAGTTAAAGAGAAGTCTAGATCGAAGGTGATAATGCAGCCACTGTGCATAGCGCAGTAAGACCTAATAAGTCACTGATATACAGTCTTGTAACAACTGGAGTCACTATGGCGGTGTGACGAGGCATGACTTAGTGTTGCCTTTATATTTGCAGTTCATAGTAAATGTCACCAATTGAATTCACTCTGCAGAGAAATCTTAGCATATCTTAGCAGCTGGAATTTAACTAATGCTAAGTAACAAACTTCTTCCTTCATGCATGCTTAACCACTTTTTGGCTTGCACAGATAAGGATGTTAGGTTCTGCATGTCATTTAAAAAGAATGAAGTAAAGTTTACAGCTTTTGTGTGCAGTCTTATGGCAAAACGAGGCCTAATCTCCTCCGGTCATGTCATGTTAGCTTGTGGAACAGCTGTTTTTGAAGTAGCAGCCACTGTGTGCTCTCTAGTGACTGGCGTGTGGATGGATAAAGACAAATTCATAATGACAATTCCCAAAGTCCATTAGAAGATATAGCATTGCATGTTGGTAACGTTCCATGGAATCTGCTCTATTCTACAGGGATGATAGCCAAGGGGATGCAAGTCTTTGAAACCATGCGAAAAGCTGACACAGAGCAAAGAAAGCCTGAATGGATGTCGCTTACGATTTGGTTGGAACTCCTCATAACACTCCTGCAGTTAAATCTCAAACTGCTGGCTCAGTGCTGACACTGTTTAGGCAGGCCTTACTTTTACTGCAGTGCAGGGGTTAAGCATTGTTTATGGAGATGTGCATTTGATTATGCACTCTGTAAATGAAATTAATTGGAAGATTTACTTCAGTACTACAGATTACAAAGAAACTGAGAAGCAGGTTGTAATAAAACATTTAGAGCAGGCAAATTTACATTTAGAACACTTACATATACAGGTTACATTACAGTTTTCTTTCTTAAACACAATGACACTTTACAATGGCAAAGAATACACACACACACACACACACACACACACACACACACACACACACACACACACACACACACACACACAGCTTCTCAGCTGGCAGGCAGAAAACAGAAACACCCTCCCGACTGTGATGTATAGCTGCTGTCTTGCAGCTTAGTAAAGCTCTGCCATCACAGCACAAAGTCCCACTTGCAGCCCAGTAAAACTTTGTCGCCATGGTGTGAGTCCCTGAGTCGTAGCCTGGTCACACTCCAATGCTGTGGTGAAAGCTGTCCTGGCTCTTGACACAGTCACACTATACCACTGCAGTGAAGACTCTCCTGGCTTACAGACGAGTCGCTCTCCACTCAAGTCAAGTAAAGTCAAGTAGGTGTTAATTGTCATTCAACCATCTGCACAGTACACAGTGAAATGAAACCACATTCATCCAGGACCATGGAGCAACACAAAGGACAAAAACAGAAACACCACAAGACAACACAAGTGCAGGCAGAACAGAACAAAAGAGAGAGTCAAAAAAACCCAAGAGTAACAGATCAGTAATTTACAGGACACATATACACATTCCCATTTTGTTTCCATGTTGTTACTCTGCCCTGGTTGTTTTTATGACGCATTCAGTTATTCTAGAAATACTGTTAATATATCATACTCAGAAAGGTATATCGGGACATTTATCATGAGAAAGGTAACACATAACACATGTTGCTTACGTCTGTGGATCTGATTTTCCTTTTATGGATTGGTGTTCCATGGGTTCATAGGATGATTGCCTATTCACTTCAAACATGAGTAAATGTGTGGCAATACTAATAAAGTCGGTGTCATGTCACTGGGTTTGACATGCCGAATCCAGTTTTAGCTGCAGTGACAGTATCTAAAAATGAAAGTAACCTGTTTGACTGTAGTTTGGCATGTGTAGGTTTGAAAGCCAGCCAGCACTGAAATTTCCATGGCTGCCCACCTAAACCCTCCATGGCCTGTTAACTGGTCTGCTTGCATGTAGCTTCGCTTAGGCTATTCATTTATTCATGTGTTCGTTATTTTTGAGTCAACCTCAAACAAATGTTTTCCTCTGCTCTACCATAGTGCCTGGGGGGAATATTGCTGAGCACTAGGAGCTCTGTCCTTTTTATTTTCTGCTAAGAGGTTAGTTCTGGCAGGCGGCTGCCAATATGTGCATAGCTAAGGAGGACAACTGTGTTTGTGAAATAGTATCCCCTGTCAGATGCGTCTCTGGAGTCGACCTGCAGGTCCATTCGATGGACTTATACTTCAAGCTCTCTGTGGTAATTACCAAATGACACTGCTTTAAGTAGAGTAATGAACCTTTGGCAGCACTTTGCCCTGCTCAGTTCAGTGCTGTGACTTTCATAGAAAAATAATAGTCTTATAAAACTTTACAAACACAAATAGGGCAGTCATGCTTATTAGATCACAATGAATTAGCATGCAAGACACTTTTGTGAGCTTCACTGAAAGGGTGGAAACCCACACCAGCAGTGTCTTACAAATACATCAGTGTTTGTTGCTACAAACATGAAATCAAATTTTGCAAACATTGGCAAAACTGCTATTCAGTCTAATGAATGTAGGTTGGAATTTTGGTTCACTACTTACTGATGAGTTACAAGCTAGAATTTGCTGCTCTATGTATTGAAAAGTAGGCAGGTAATACCAGTTTTTCTAATTTCATTAGCAAGCTTTTACATGCATGCTAATGAAATAACACACTATATTTCTCATTATGTTGTCTATGTTAGTTAACCCTTGTCCAGTCATTCAAAATATTGATACTATTAATGGAATAATTCATGATGTTACTTGGTAACCATCATCTCCTGTTAACAAACTACATTTCTTAGTGGAAGAATTGTTGACTGCAATTATTATTAATGGCATGTTTAGTTATTTATTGGTGATTTATAGTTAATTGTAGTTAGTTATTCATTGGTGTATTTAATCACATTGTACTTTGTTGCTAAGTGTTGTGCCTACAAACATACATTATTCATAGGAAAATCATTGTAACACCCAACTGCCTCTCATGACTTTTTGTAATCATTTGTATCATAAGTGTCATAAGCCACACAATCAGTGTGGCTTATGACACCAGCAACTGCTTTTGATATTGACCTCTTTCCCAAGCAGTGAATGAGGAACAAAATACTCCAGAGGCTCCTCTATACAATCTTCTCATTACAAGGTATGCAATGTGTAATGTTTTCTTTCTCTCTCTCTCTCTCTTTCTCTCTCTCTCTCTCTCTCTCTCTCTCTCTCTCTCTCTCTCTCTCTCTCTCTCT
>JBBJLS010050640.1:0-13406 GCA_037577275.1 Bryconaethiops microstoma
TATAGCAAAATACAGTCGTTTGTACTTCTTTAGAGTGCTTCTCTCACCTAAAAGTCAGCGCTTTTGCCGCGACAGTAGCTATTACTGTCTTGTCTTGTCTAACTGTATTGTTGCATTTGTGTTTCTTGCACACCTTTTTTGTCCTGTTTGCACTTGTGGTCTTGTGCTGTTCTTGTGTTGCACCATGGTCCTGGAGGCACGTTGTCTCATTTCACTGTGTACTGTGTGTATGGTCGAAATGACAATAAAACCTACTTGACTTGACTTGACTTGCTTCCTCCTGGTGGTAAGAGTGGGGTTCCTGTGACTCCCTCTTCTGGCTGGTGCAGGTATGGTGGCTGGCCCAGCTCTGGCCTCAGCATCCAGTTGTTCTTCACACTGAAAAAACATTTCTCATGTTTCAGCAAATTCTACAGAACTGTTTCTGCCCTCTCCAGCCAAACAACGGGCCCAGTTGAGGTGTTGTCTGCTGCTGGGCTCAGATATTAATGTGGGTTGAAGACAAGTCTTCCAAATTGCTTTCAAAATGAGAATAAGAAAATCAGAAAAGGAAAAGAGAAGAAAATAAAATATATATGTGTATATACATACATCTCTCTCTATATATATATAGGGGAGACAGCATTATTGCAAATGAGATAAAGTGACAGGAGTGAGCAGCAGTAAAGTGGCACTTTAGTAATAGTTTTGCGCAGAGTAGGAGTTTTTTTTTTTCTTTTTAGGTGAATAGTGTATCTAAGCGTAACTAAGGTTCTCTTATCTCTTTTCATCTGGAATCTCTCTCTCTCTCTTTCACACCTAAGGATGGTGCAAGAATGAAACTCTAGGTGTGTGTAGAGTTGCACAGCTGTTTTTGAGTCTGAAAAGTTCAGCAGGACTCTTCCTAGATGTGCCACTAACCAGGCCAGCAAAGTTCCACAATTATCCAGCACCTCCAGTCAGGTAAGTTTTATTTATTAGACCATAATGCTGCACTTTATGTAGAAGCTTCACCCACCAGAGGGTGATACTATCAGAGAGGTTTCAATTTATAATCTGAGATGTGGACAGAAGGCTAAACCTGTTCTCTAATACCAATTCTTTTGTATTGTTAGTGGATTAACTCAAGAAGAGAGTAGACATTTACTGAAAAAACTTCATGAGTGGAAGTACAGAATTAGCATCATAAAAACTGCTTACTTCATTGGAAGTCATTTTGAAGTACTGCAAAGTAATGTTGAAAAAAAAACACACCACAGCACAACTTGTGAACTTGTTCACTACATTTAAGCCATTCAGCCGAGTGAAGCTTTAGAAAACCAGCAACGCAGCACCTGGGACGGTTTCTTGCTCAAGTATACCTCAGTGGTGCCTCTAGCAGTCCTTGGACTCCCTAACCATCAAGCCACCACCTGCCACAAAATCTTTGATTCTGGTGGGATATGAACCCACAACCTTTGAATGTCTTCATACCTGTGTCTAGAAATCACAGAGCCCAATGGATAGAACCCAATTTCTTAAGTCATCCAGACTATTTCTGTGTTGGACGCTGTTCTTCTAATTTTGGGAAAAGTGTGTTCAACCTGATTAAAGTTATAGTTTCTAAGACTCCAGACCAGTGAGCGAAAAGTTCTCCTTTATCTTATTATCTTGTTACTGAATTCAGAATAAACATTTTGAGTTAGTTCTGCTTATAGACCCTTAATCTTAATTCATTCAACAAGAAGCCCTGTAACCTTCAATTCACACTCACTGTCCTTTAGTGTGTAAATGGTTTATACTTGACCAGTTTAAGAACATTTAGAGCGCTGAACTTTTAAAGTCACTTTGTTCACTTTCAACCCAAATCATTTTTTTTAATTTTACTGTAACAATGAAAAAATAAAACTACAAGAAAACACAATTAATATATTATTAGTGTTGATGTTTCTAATGGGCTGATGCCTTGAGACCACCATCACATGAAACATCTACAATGCCTCTAATCATTAATTGACTGATTGTTATTTCTGTGAAACGAGAAAGATTTTACTGTAATACTCCACCTTCTTAAGCAGCTGGAAGCTATTGTGAGTGTTCATACACACATGATGCCTGAATGTACTTGTTTCTCTTTCCAGAAACGTCAGTATGAAGATGCAGTGGTCCACTCTAGTCCTGCTGCTGGTTCTGAGTGCTGTACTGCCCACCGATGCTCAAACAGAAGAAAAGTTCAGGAGAAAACATATAAAACCTCACATGGCTCCAAGTCAGTGTAACGCAGAGATGGAAGCATTAAATGCTAACCTAAGAAGATGCAAACAGATTAATACTTTCATAAAAGCTGGAATTGAAGACGTCAGGCAGGTCTGCAGAAATGGCAGAAGACTGAGGGATAATTATTTTAGAAGCAATGTAAACTTTGGTATAATTGATTGCTGTCTAGTCGATCAAAACGGTAGACCACCCAATTGTAACTACAAGGGGTTTTACAGGAATGGAAGCATTTATATAGCATGTGATCAAAATAATCGTCCAGTGCATTATGGACGTCCATGACACTAATGAAAGGATCAAATGAAAAATGAGAGCATGGTTGAATGGAAAAGGAGATTAGACTCCACATTCTAAGTGACTTTATCTAATCATGTCATTCTGTTAATGCTGGGGTTTGGGTTTGTTTTTCTTTTCTAATTTCAAATGATTAGAAGATTTCTGTTTGCCTGTGTTCTGAAACTGTGAAAAAAAATAACTTCATCAAGTCCATCTTGTATCTCCACATCAAGTCCATCTTGTTTCATCACCTCCACTCCACATACAGGGGTACGTTGTAGTTTACAGCTACAGCTAAAGACTGTCCATCTGTTCAATGCATCATTTCTTTCCGCCTTTTTTTCCGTTCATCAATGGCCAGGACCAGTGAGCAGGTTTTATTTGGGTCGCAGATCTTCTCAGCACAGCAGTGACACTGACTTGGAACTGGAAAAATACGTAAATTAGAAATGAAATGTTTCACACACACACACACACACACACAGGAGATATTTCACATGCTGTCTAGTTAACGTTAGATCACAGACTGTGTTACCTTGGTATAGTGAGCAGATTGGAGACTACAAATAATGATTTCTGTTCCTGGTATTAATGTGTAGTGCTGCTCTAAAGATGAAAAGTTTCTGCTCCTGTTCTGATTGTATGCATGCAGGCTCTTTTTGAAATGTGTGTCCTGGTGATACTTAAAACAGTTTTAGGATGAAGTTTTATTGCAGAACTTCCACTGAATGATAATTGGGACGTGTTAAATAGATGGTATTGGGCTTCTCTGGTCTGATTTATGACAGACTGTTATTAGAATCTGTGAGTGAAATAAAACCATCAAACTACCATTTCTATTTTATAAACGTGTGCCGAGTCTTTCTTTCTTTCTCTCTTTCTCTTTTTTGTTTGGTTTCTTAAAGGAGGCGTTCAAGTGTCCAAAGCATATTAGCAAAAAGAACAACGTGCCACTTCTCCACCAGCAACACTCAGCACCCCATCTTCCACCCAAAGGAAAGTGAATGCTCTGATTTTTGAGGTTATAATAGGAAACGTACAGCTTTTTTCATTACTACAGAATGCCCTATTCCATAAGACAATTGAAGGAATCAGTCGGGAAAGACCCCCATGTGCAGGAAAACACTGATGCTGCACATTGTAAAAGCATTTTTTAGAAAATAAGGCATGCAGTCACTGAAACTCTTCAGGGTGTTCAGACAGTGTGTACAGCGGCAGGAGTTTCACTGGAATCACTTGTCACTGGATTGAGTCCGAGACATTAGATAGAAAGTCGCCACGTTGGCATGTGAAAGAATAAGAGGAGACCACACCTATGATGTCCAAAATAAGTCGGATTCAAGCAGAAATCTACATCCAGGGCAAAATGAGATGTGTTGTATCTTCTGTGACCAGGAGGAGCTCAGAGTGTCATGCTATTATTGAAAAGTCTCATTGAAGCTCAGCTTATTGAAATCTATGACCTGAATGTGGCCAAACTGTTATTAACGGTTTAGTTGTTGAAGTGAGGGAAAAGACATGATCAGATCAGTATCAGAAGATATTCCAGGTTGCAGTAGCAGTATTGGAAAGTGGTGCTGTGCCACCTCTAGTCAGTGTTTCCAACTATCTCCTACAGAAAGTAGCTGAAGTTTACCCAGAAAGTCGCTAGATGTCGCTAAATGACGACACACGCTAATTTGCTTGACGTCATCAAGCCACGTCACGTTGACGTTCTTAGAACCAGAATTTTTAAAAATTAAAAAAAAATTGGCAGTAGGATATAGTTTGTCATTGTTTTAATGTATTTATTTTACAGGTTTCTGTAACAAAAGACCAAATAAAGTTTGATTTCAATGTCTGTGTGTTTACTTGTTCAAAAGGAAGGAAAGGAGAGGTTTGGAAGGTTCTTTTTTACTTGGTTTAAAAATATAAATTATTTTGCTCTGAATACAACTTGTTTTGTGAGTGGGTGAGATCAACCAAGACCAGTTTATGATGGTCAGTCGATGTGACAGTCATACTGTAAGCACATACGCAGATCACTCATTTTTTGAGCGTCCGCAGGGACGGATGCAGAGCAGGCTGATCTGCAGGAATACTGACGACACAGTTGTACAGAAATTAGCTAAGATTTGTCAAAAATGTCGCTAAGTGGGCATTTTTGACAAAAAAGTCGTTAAGGGGGTCTGGAAAGTCATTAGAAATGGCGACAAAGTCGCTAAGTTGGCGACACTGCCTCTAGTACAGTCTTTATGTGACCTGCGGGGCTCAGGGAGTATAGCGAGGCGCAGACGCAGGGCTCCCTTTGTCAGAGTTTTATTTACAAAACACGAACTCAGACACAAAAAACACAAAGAGGCACAAGGGCCCAAAACACAAGGCATACAGGAGACTACTAACACAAGCGTCTTTGGAACTTAAATACATAACCGACTAGGCATAGAACCAACGACTAAACACAATCACTGACACAAACACGGGACAGCTGACAGGACACGTGAAGGCAATGAACACAACACTTCAAAACAAGGGTCCCCTTATAAAACTGAAACAAAAGCGGCCGCTGACTGGGACTGTCACACTGTAGCTTTAATGCACACTTGTATAGCTTCATAGCAAATAAAAGGCAAAAGACCACCAATTCAATTTTTAATTAGTTATTTTTATTTTGTGTCACTTTTCTCTGTCTCTGTCTCTGTATCTCTCTCTCTCTCTCTCTCTCTCTCTCTCTCTCTCACTGTCTCTTTGTCTCTCTTTCTCTCTCTCTCTCTCTCTCACACACACACACACACACAGACACACTATATACTTCCCATCTTTATTTAGATCTCTTATTATTTTAAATAACATTCATTCACATTAAAATCTAAAAAACCTCACATTTATTCATATATTTGCAGACACAGTGGCCTGTATGTCTGAGCCCCCCTCGGTCAAAATGTCTTTTCCTGTGAACAGTTAAGTCAGTTTTTCTTCTTATTGCACTTAAATATGTTTAATGCACTAACGCTGCATTTAATGCAGGACCATAACCTTAAAATTCTCTTCAGTGCACTTTAGTGTTTAAGAGGTTTGTAATCTTTCAGTTTAAGATCATTTAGGTAAACTTTAATCTGAAGCCATTTTGTTCATTGAAAACTCAAATCAACAATATTTTTTACAAGCAACACATCAAAATCAATATATAAATTAAGAAAAAATGACAATTCTAGAAAGCAAAATTTATGTTTGCTATTGTTCCTTTTAAAAACTCTTTTAGTGAAGCTTCTGTGATTCCTGATTGGATTTTAGCTCCCAACTCCACACTGTATTTGTTCAGTTATTATAGATATTACACATATTCTTTGAAATAGATGATCTTTTTCTATTTCCTGGACAGGTCAGCACTAGAACTAATTTGTTACTTTGGAAATGTCCTGCTGTCACATGAAGGAAGTCTATTTGTTTACTATTTGTTAATCATTTATTTCATGCCGACACTGTTTCTAATTAACTGATTATTTGAGACCAGTTTGAAGTTTGAGGCCCAGGTCAACTGGCCTTCTTGTGAAAGTGAAAGTGATTATTCTGTCATATGTGAACACACCACAGCACACAGTGTGAACAGCACAGAATTCTTCCTCTGTATTTAACCCCTTTAACACATTCACCAAGTGAAGCAGCGGACAGCCAGGAACACAGCGCCCGGGGAGCAGAGTGTGGGGACGGTGCCTTATTCAAAGGAACCTCAGAGGTGCTTAGCAGTTTCGGGAATCGAACCCACGACTTCCTGATCAGTGTAAGAGATGTCAAGAATAAATTTACTTGTGGTAACTTTTTCTTCCTCTTCTCAAACACTCCAACACTGTCCTTGACATTTTAAGGGGTAAATGCTAATTTAACACTGTTGTAAATAAAACATTTAATCATACATGGAAGTAGAAAACTGGACTTATTGCAAGGACACACATGCAATTAGAATATATTTATTCTAACAAATATACCAGGCCAAAAGTATTCAAATCCATAGACTTTAATATACAGTTGGTTCCCCCTTTGCAGCTATAACAGCTTCCACTCTACTTGAAAGGCCATCCATCCATCCATCCATACATCCATCCATCCATTTATCAATGATGGAAATGTATGAATCTTTTAAACAGTAACTGAACATTAGAGAGTAAATCAGGAAGCCTTTTATTCAGTGCAGAGGGAATAAGCTACACAGGAAGCTCTCTCACATTCTGCCTTGTCTAATTTCACTTCTCTTAGATGTTCTCACTCACATTGTGGTTTTGTTTCGAGTGCCTCATAATTTTTTTTTTTTTTTGTGCGTAGGCCATGTCCATGGTTCATGCATAGCATATTTACAAAATACAGCACTTACTTATACTTAAATATACAATTAAACCATGTATCATTTTTCCACTTTCCTTCTATCTTCACTTTATTCCCATAATGTGGACACTTGACAATCCTGTTCTAAAACCATGGTCTTTTAAATAAAGCTGGTCCTCCTTTACAGGTATAACAGCCTGCACTCTTCTTGAAAGAGTGAATAGTGAAGATAGAGAAGCTCCAGAGTCCATTGGCAGCATGCTTCATGCTTGGTATCGCCCTCAGTGAACTTTGGCTTGAGTGCAGCTGCTCAGTCAAGGAAGCACATTTTATAAAGCTATAACCACTGAGACATAAAATAAGCAAATACTACCCAACAGCATTGGAGTGATGGTACACATGTTTTTGTGAACATACACTATATGGACAAACGTACTGGGACGCCTGACTATTACACCAACATGGACATTAATGACATTGCATTCAAATACATAGACTTTAATATGGAATTGGTCCCCCCTTTGCAGTTATAACAGCTTCCATTCTTCTTTCAAGGCTGTCTATCTGTCTGTATGTCTGTGGTGGAAGACATTTCTTTCTTTATTTATTCAGCATAGAAAGAATGAAATATACAACAAGCTCTATGAGCCACATTCTCACATTCTGCTTTACCTTGTTTCACTTCTCTTAGGTCTTATCATACCCACATTGTGATTTTCTTTCAAGTGCGTCATCACTTTTTCACCACGGAGGCCATGTCCCTCAGTTTGCTCTAACAACATGAATAATTTATGTAAAGCACATTTACAAAATACAGCACTTAATTTTACTTAAATAAACAACCAAACCATGTATCATTTTTCCCACACTTTCCACTTATCTACACTATGTTTCCAAAAGTATGTGGACACTTGACCATCCCGTTCCAAAACCATGGCCTTTCAAATAAAGCTGGCCCTCCTTTACAGGTATAACAGCCTCCACTCTTCTGGGATGACTGTCCAAAATATCCTGCAGTAGGTCTGTAGGAATTTGTGGACATTTAGTCAAAAGAGCAATTGATGTTAGATGAGTAGGACTGACTCATAATTAACATTCCAGTTAGAGTTTTTATAATTGCTAAGTTACGTTTCTCAGTACTGAAGTCACTTCTTCAAAACACTTCACACATTTTGCACAATGCATCTAACCATCAAAATGCACCACAACCAACAGAAACATTCATCTGTGTTTCACAGCTGACTCAAACCACGAAAACATGAACTTTATTTCAGCAGGACCACTTTATCACACACAAATGAATCACCTAAACTACACAAACCACAGACAACAAACAATTACAGATTATACAGATTACAAACACTATAGCAATGATCATGACTGGGTTTCAAGTAGCTGGTTTTATTTTTGCAATAAAAAAGACAAAACTAAAACACAACATCACAATGTAAAGTGAGACTTGAACACAACACACAGTGTGAAATTCTTTCTCCGCATTAAACCCATTCAGCAAGTGAACCAGTGTGCAGCCGGCGACGCAGGGGAGCAGTGTGTGGGGATAGGACCTTGCTTAAGAGTACCTGAGGGGTGCCACTGGCAATCCTGGGATTCAAACCCATTACCTTCTGATCACAGGGACAACTCCCTAACCACCAGGCCACCAGCCGCCCTTTATGGACTTTGCTTGGTGCACAGGGGCACAACCATGCTGGGAGAGTGAAGAGCCTTCCTCAGACTGCTGCTGCAAAGAATATAATTGTCTAAAATATCTTTGTATACTGTACTAACATCACCCTTCACTGGAACTAAGGGTCTGAGTTCAAATACTAAAAAACAGCCCCATCCCAATATTCCTGCTCCTCCCAACATTGGTTTCCAAAAGCTAGTGTTGTCCTGGTCTCCACCAAAGCCACATTCACATATCAGGCTACCAGATAGTGAAGCTCCAGAGTCCAGGGGCAGCATGCTTTATGCTTGGCATGAGGAATAGGGTCTGTGGGTTAATATCGTAGCCCTATTCCTCATGGTAGGATCTCAGAGGGCCCACTACACACTATCAGAGGACGATGTGCGGAATTACTCTGTTCTCCAGAAGAAGTGCTGACACAGTGCTTTTCGCCACAAGGATCAGCAGCAGAATTTCACAGCTGGCTCTACGACCCATGGCCAGATGGATCAACTACTACACACATCATGAATAGTTCATACAAAGCACATTTACAAAACACAGCATTTGATTCTATGTAAAAATACAATTAAACCATGTATCATTTTTCACACACCTTCATCTGTCTACACTTTATTCCCAAATGTGTGACGACACTTGACCATCCCATTCCAAATTGATGGCCAAATAAAGCTGGTCAAAAGACTAACTGTGAGGTGAGGCACAGACGTTGGATAAGAAAGAGTGACTCTCAGTCGACCTTCCCATTATAATAGTTAAGTCGCTCTTCTCAGTGTTGAAGCCGCTTTTTCAAAACACTTCACACAGCTTGAACAATCCATCTAACCTCCACAACGCACCACAACCAGCAAAGTTCATCTTAAAACATTAACAAACTGACAAACTTTTTCACACGCAGACAAATGGCCTAAAATACACAAACAACACACAACAAATAATTATTGATGATACAGAATAAAAACACTACAACAGTAATTATTAGTGGATGATTAGTAACTGGTTTTGATTTAGTAATAACCAATACAAAACAATAACGGAGCTTCAGTAAAATTCATAATGTATTGAATAAAGTAAAACACAGTACAGCATTACACACACACACACACACACACACGCACGTACACACACACAAACACACACACTCACACACCCAGAGGTAATTTTAGTGCTTATATTTTGTGTGCATCCCTCATACAAATCTCGCGGTAGATAAGTGGGGGGACGTGTCCCTCCATGCTATAATGGGGGGACCAACTCCATATTAAAGTCAATGGAGTTGATTGCAATGTAATTAAAGTCCTTGTTGGAGCGATGGTCAGGCGTCCCAATACTTTTGTCCATGTAGTGCATATACTGCATATTATATTCGCAGAGTGAAGCATTGGTCAGCCAGTGACACAGCACCCCGGGACCACCGAGTGGGGACAACATCTTGTTCAAGAGTGCCTCAGTGTTACCACTGGCAACTTCCAACCTTCCAGTCACAGGAGCACCTTTTTAACCACCAGGCCACCAGCCATGCTGGGAGAGTGAAGGGCCTTCCTCAGACTGCTGAGTTGAGCTGGGTTGAGTTCAAACTCTAAAAACAGCCCCATCCCAATATTCCTGCTCCTCCCAGCCTTGGTTTCCAAAAGCTAGTGTTGTCCTGGTCTCCACCAAAGCCAGATTCATCTATCAGGCTAGCAGATAGTGAAGCTTCAGAGTCCAGTGGCAGCACGCTTAATGCTTAGCCCTAAAATAAACAACATACAACCCAACAGCATCCGGGTGATAGTGTATTTGTGCACAAACACTATATGTACAAAAGAATCGGAACAACGGATCATTACACCAACAGGGACTTTAATGACATTGCTTTCAAATACATAGACTTTAATATGAAGCTGCCCCTGCAGCCCCACCCTCATTTGCTGCTGTAACAGCTTCCACTCTTCTTAGAAGGCTTTCCACTAGATTTTGGAGTTTCTGTGGGAATTTGTGCCCATTCACTCTGTAGAGCATTTAAAATGTATTAAAAATGGCATATGAGTAACTGACTAATGTAAAGTGACCATTCGGTCATATGTGAACACGCCACAGCACACAGTGTGAACAGCACAGAATTCTTCCTCTGCATTAAACCCATTTAACACATTCACCAAGTAAAGCAGCGGGCAGCCAGGAACACGGCGCCCGGGGAGCAGTGTGTGGGGACGGTACCGTACTCAAGGGAACCTCAGAGGTGCCACCAGCAGGCAGAACCACTAGGCCACCAGCTGACCTGAGTTTGAGAGAGAAAAGTAATGAATTTTTGAAGCATGTAGAAGAGAAGACGTGGCTCGCTTGGCCTGGCCAGTCAATTTCTTCCACACTGAACTCATCCAGCCACGTCTTTATGGAGCTGCTTTGTTAACTGGGACACAGTCATGTTGGAAAAGAAAAGGTTCTTCCCCAAAAAGGTTCTTCCACAAAGTTGGAAACATGGTGTTGTCCAAAATGTCTTGGTCTGTGAAACATTAAGATTGCCCTTCTTTGAATGGTAGTGGCCCAATACGTTTGTCCATATAATGTATGTCATATACTTTTTCTCCTCCTCCCTTTTCCCTCTTTATCTCACTGTCTATTTACCTACTTATATTTCTATCTATAAATGGTGGAAGAAATTTGTTAATATTTTAAACATCAGAGAGTAAATCAGGCTCCATCAGCCACTTTCTCACATTCTGCTTTACCCAGTTTCACTTCTCTTTGGTCTTCTCATACCAACATTGTGGTTTTTTCTTAGAAGTGCCTCATCATGTTTCTTGCACACAGGCCATGTCACTCAGTTTGAAGAACATTTACAAAATACAGCTCTTGGTAATACTTAAACATACAATTAAAACAAATACATTTTTTTCCACACTTTCCATTTATCGACACTTTCCCGTTCCAAAACCATGGCCGTTCGAAAGCCGGCCCTACAGCCTCCACTCTTCTGGGACGTGTTTCCAAAAGATCTCGCAGTCGGTCTGTGGGAGTTTGTGGACATTTATTCAAAAGAGCAACTGTGAGGTGAGACACTGATGTTGAATGGGAAGGGCGTGGTATACTTGTTAAGTCTCACTTCTCTGTACTGAAGACACTTTCTCAAAACACTTCACACAGTTTGCACAAAGCGTCTAACCTCCAAAATGCACCTCAACCAGCAAAACCAATCAACTGTGTTCCACAACTGACTCAAACCACCAAACATTAACAAACTGACACACGTTTTCACATGCAGACAAATGACCTAAAATACACAAACAACGGACAACAAACAAAAATAACCACGTTTGCAATAACCAAGACAAAACAAAAACAAAAGCTGTTATAGCTGCTAAGAGGGGGACCAACAACACGTCCTTCAGTAGTGTCTCAAGTTGCTGAGTGTGAGTTTGAGGCTCTGAGGTACGAGTCGGAGTCGAGTCTTAGGTTCCTGGGTGCAGGTTCAAGCTAAGTCTCTGTGATGTGAGTCCGGGTCAAGTATTAACTTTCTGGATGAAATTTGATAATGTGTCAAATTAACTGCTTAGATAAATAAACAAAAAAGACATCAGAGGATATGAGAGGATAGAACATCTCCATCTCCAGAGATCTTAATGTTATTGTGTCGGCTGTATGCAATGTTATCAAGAAATTTTCAGCTCATGGCTCTACAGCTGAACTCTCTGGGCATCAATCACCTTTCAAACAAATTCAAGCAGAATTCCACAAACAAGGTGCATCACTGTCAGGTGGCGCAGTCCATCAACATTGAAATAAAAGGTGAGTCTCTGGTAGGAGGTGCAGGAGGACCCCACTGCTGACACAGAGACACAAAGTCAGACTGGAATTCAAACTCCTCCTGTCAGAACATTCTGTGGACAGATCAGACCAACACAGAAGTGTGATAAAACATCATTGTTCCTTTTGTCCATTAAAGAAAAGAACACACTCCCTATGGTCAAACACTGCCAAACTAATTTGGGGCCCAGTACCAGCAAGCTGGATCTCCGCTGGAAAATTTGAGTCTTTCAGCAGGACAAGGACCCAAAGTGTACTTCAAAAAGAAAAAAAAAGGTTTGAGACAAACGCAGGACTGTTCTGAGGCACCATCAGTCCAGATCTCAGTCCCAATTCCCATGAAACATCTGTGGAGAGCAATTTGGAGCAGACTGCGAATAAAGAGTGGTCCAGAATTCCACTGGGGAGGTGCAAGAAATGTATTCATGGTAATAGAAAGCATCGATTTCAGTTATTTTGTGCCACCAAATATTAAGGCAAGGATATAAACTTATGTCTTAAAATCTGACTGAACAAAGTTCTGTTCTCTTAGTGAAGTGAAGAACTGCTTTTGACATTTTCCTTTTTTGAAAGAATTATAATATTTATATATATGAGCCACATGAGTTGTTAAGAAGAAAAACTGCAAAGTGTATTTCTGTCCATGACTGCATATTGTTCACTTGTGCACACCAGAACACCCCCGACCACAAACCTGCTCATCTTTCTCTCTGTCTTTTTGACCACAGACTGGGCGGATAGGAGCAAAAAACCCTATAAAAGTCAGAGCAGAGTCTCTCAGCTGTTACTGAGTCACTCAAGACTCAAGAGGACTGTTGATGAGCTGTCAATCATCCCAGCAAAGCTGCTCTCACACTCTCTCACACACTCACATACACAGCTACAAACTTCCAGCCAGGTAAGCTTCATTTCTTCATTTTGTGAAAGTAGTTCTGAAAAAGAAGAGAGAGAAACTCGTGTTTAAATGATCTGAATATGATCCACTTGCTGTAGATTCACCTGTTAGACTCTCTAACACTGACACAGAGCAATTAGTTTCTCTCTCGCTCTCTCTCTCTGTCTCTCTCTCTCTCTCTGTCTCTCTCTCTCTCTCTGTCTCTCTCTCTCTCTCTCTCTCTCTCTC
>JBBJLS010050691.1:0-13404 GCA_037577275.1 Bryconaethiops microstoma
TGCTGGATGAGTTCAGTGTGGAAGAACTTGACTGGCCACACAGAGTCCTGACCTCAATCCCATCCAGCACCTTTGGGAATGAACTGGAATGGAGATTGTGAGCCAGACTTTCTCATCCAACATCAGTGCCTGACCTCATAGAAGATCTACAGAATGAATGGACACAAATTCACACAGAAACTCCAAAATCTTGAGGAAAGTCTTCCAAGAAGAGTGGAAGCTGTTATAGCTGCAAAGGTATAACTCCATATTAAAGTCTATGTATTTGAATGCAGTGTCATTAAAGTCCCTGTTGGTGTAATGATTAGGCGTCCCAATACTTTTGTCCATATATATATATACACACATATATATATATACACACATACACACACACACACACACACACATACATACATATATATATATATATATATATATATATATATATACATACAGTAAACTATATATATACATACATACAGTAAACATACATACATATAGTAAATTCTATTTTTCTTGCTAATTTAGCACAAAATTGCATGAAAAATTACATATTCCCATGAAAAAAGCAAAATAATGTGGAGGATATCTGCAGCTTCTCCGAATTTGCGGGGGTTTCCGTGAACAATTATTAGTTCGGTTCTCAGAAAATATATATGTGTGTGTGTGTGTCTGTGTGTGTGTGTGTGTCTGTGCGTGTATGTTGGACCAGACAAATGCAGCAAAAGGCTCTGAAGGCCTTTTTAAACTTGTTCAAAAAAGAATGATGTCATAAGGGGCTAATGTTATAATGATTCTTTTAGGGAAGTAAAGATCACACACTTTGTGATGAATTAGGCACAATAACAAAAACATTGTGAAATTGCAGCAGTTATAAAAATGTCCTGCATTTTAGTGCATTTTGAATAAACAGTACAGAAACTGAACTGAATGTAACTGGGGTTTAATGATTTTATAAAGTGGAAGAGGTCTTGATATTACTGCTCAGAGTGAATGCAAGTGACCTCATAATGTGCTTGATAATTAATATCAAAAAGCAATACATTTAAATACATTTTAAAAAGAAATAAATACATTTTTAATTATAATTAGTGTTGCTTAAAATTGCTCACACACACTGCTTTCAGAATGTTTTTCATCTAAACTAGAGATGCATTTTCAACAAGAAAATTTGATTGTGCAGCTTCCCAAATCCCAAACAGTTGCTATGGTATCTCTGGTGGTTGCTAGGGTGTTGCTACATGGTTACCATTGTATTTCAGGTGATTGCTAGTGTTGCTATGTGGTTACTATGGTATTGCAGGTGGTTGCTAGGGTGTTGCTAGAGTGTTCCAAATAATCCAAATCAATCCTAGTCAGGTTTATTTTGAGTGAAACAGTATCATACTTCTAAATATTTGTGAAATAAAAACAGGATTTACAGGAAAACTGTGCTTAAGTGAAATTATGGGATCTATGTCAAAATTTAAATGGTTAAAAGTATTTTAACATTTAAATGTTTAACATATAAAAGATTGGTGGTGTGGATTGGTACCAGCATTTGCTCAAAGAACAGGCATTTTCTTTAAACACAGCTGTCAATTTGGTTGGATGTTTTAATTGACTGAGAAAAAACATTTTTTTTGTGAGCTAAGTAAAAAGGAAAGTGAAAATAAGCCACAATTATAAACGGAGCCTTACAGCTTTACATTTATCACAATATACATTATGTTCATTTAACTGAAGACTTTCTTCATATTTTCTTCTTTCTTTATAATGACAAACTTATAACTTCTTTAAATTGTCACACATATTTGTGTAATTTTGTTTAAATCATCTTTAATTATGCTATATTTTAAATTATTGCAGAGACAAAAAAAGAGCAGTTAGAGGATAAGCATATAGAAAAGCTAGATGTTGTTTTGACTGGTCACGTTCACTGCAGAAAAGTCGGATCAGTTTAAAATTCTAAAGCTATTTATTTTACATCTTTTTTTCAGTAAAAGGGATGCTCCAGCTGAGATTCTTCCCTTCAACACAACTCCTGATGATGCATCTTGAAGGTGAGAGTTGCTACTGCTGGTTTAAAGTGCATAGTGTTAGCATTAGGTCTACAGCCACTAGGATCTAACAGTACTGCCAGGAGGCCCAACATCCTACTGCAGCCATATTACTGTATTAACTGTCTTTACCATCATTACAGTGGAGAGGAACCACCCAAGTCACAAAAATGGAGAAACAAAACGGAGAACAGGCTAAAAGTTAGCCTGGCCATAGCCCAGTTTTGCTCCTTTTCTGTGAGTGAAAGGGTAAAACTTGTCTCTGCAGTCTGAATGAGAACAGAATTGGTGCTTCCGTCCTGATGTTTTGTTCAGACAAGGTCTAATGTTAGCTTGGTTCTGTATTTTATAGTCTATAGGTCAGTGGCTAGGCTAACATATCCAATGAGTAGCACATGCCGAGTTTTGGGAGAGAACATAAACACTCTCTAAAGCCAGGCTTCTCAACCACTGGGCCGCGGACCACCGATGGGCCGAGAAGGCTTTAGATTGGGCCGCGAATCTAAAATCAAGACAGATTGGTCCGCAATTGGTTATTTAATATCATCTAATGGGGCCAAGTGGGCCTTGGCAACATGCTGTGATAGATAGGTGGGCCTTATTGTTAAAAAGGTGGAGAACCATTGCACTAAAGGATACCACTCATAACTCGGTAAACTGTAGTTTTAGGCAGGATCATCCCTTTATGTAAACTTCAGAGCTCAAGTGATTTAACACAAATGCTGTCTCATAATTTTAAGTTGACTTTTAATTGTTTACAGTTTATTTACACAGCTATTCATTTTCACCACCCCAACTGTTAACCTATGCACACGCGCGCGCACCCACACACACACACACACACACACACACACACACACACACACACACACACGCACAGCATATACACTGATCAGTCAAAACATTATAACCACCTGCCCTGACTTCACAAGACCTCTCAAGGTGTGCTGTGATATCTGCACCAAGACGTTAGCAGCAAATCCTTGGGAGGTGGGGCCCACATGGATCGGATTAGTTTGTCCAGCACATTCCACAGATGCTTGATAGCATTGAAATCTAGCGAAATTGGAGGCCAAATTAACATCTTGAACTCTTTGTCATGTTCCTCAAATCATTTCTGAACATTTTTGCAGCGTGGCAGGTCATATCCTGCTGAAAGAAGACACTGCCGTTATGGAACGTTGTTGCCAAGAAGGGGTGTACTTGGTCTGCAACAATGTTTATGTGGTACGTGTCCCAGTAGCATCCACATTAATGCCAGGGCCTAAAGTTTGCCAGCATAACTGTGCCCAGAGCATCACACACTCCGATGGCTTGCTTTCTTCCCATAGTGCGCCGTAACACCCAGCTGTCCACAACATGTAACAGAGAAGATGAAGCCAGGCCACGTTCTTCTATTGCAGCATGGTCCAGTTCTGATGCTCATATGCCCATTGGAGGTGCTTTAGGCGGTGGGCAGGGGTCAGCATGGGCACTGATTATGCAGCACCACAAGCTGTGATGCACTGTGTTCTGACATATTTCCATCATAGCCATCTTTTTTCAGCAGTTTGTGCAACAGTAGCTCATCTGTGGGATCAGATTAGACGGGCTAGCCTTCGCTCCTCACACGCACCAATGAGCCTTGACAACCCAGTTGTCTAACAGTCATAATATAGCCCTTGTCAAAGTCACTCAGATCGTTACGCTTGCTCTTTTTTCCTGCTTCAAAAACATCAACTTCAAGAACTGAATGTTCACTTTGTGTCTAATATATTCCGCCCCTTGACAGGTGCTACTGTAACAAGATAATCAGTGTTATTCACGCCACCTGTCAGTGGTTTTAATATTATGGTTGATCGGTGTAAATAAAACATGAATAACTAATTCCCCGATTCCCTTTCACATCTGAATAAGTGCAAAGAGGACGCTCATTTCTGAAAAAAGTCCCTTTTCACTGTACATGAGTGGATACCAGCATGACTAATGTAATTTAAAAAGTGTGTTTGTTACACTGTATAAAATGGTGTTTCAACCTAAGATCAGTGACCTCGCCATGACTATTAGTTCTATTAGTTAGAACTTCCCAATAAGCAGCCAGTCTATTTAAAGGGGACCTCCACTGCTTTTCCAAAATCCCACTATAATTCAGTTCATTTTAGACAAACTTGCCAGTTTCTTTACAGTGGTGGTGAATGTTGTAACTCTGGTAAAACAATGTCTCCAGCATCAGGCAGCGTATTCAAAATCACAGGTCTTTCTGTGAGGGAGCTTTTAGAGGCAGATGTCTGGTTCCATTCACCACCACTGTGAACAGTTCTGACTCTCCCAAGTTTTTCAAGAACAGAACATTTCACATTAAACTCACTCTTAATGAATTTGTTAAAATCTCAAACCTTTAATTATGCAGAAATTTTGTGAAATCAGTGGAATTCCCTTTTAAGTATAAACACCCTTTTTTACAGTGTTATTTTGGCAAAGAGCCAGTGAAGCTTCAGTCACAATGTGAACAAACAGAACCGAAAGTCTGTGCAACATTCATAATACTGTGCTCAACACAAAATATTTCATTCTAAAGGGCATAAATATTATTATCCTTTTTAATTAGCTTTACATTCATGAGGCTGAAAAAAATGCACTTTGAAATATGCACAATCCTGCCCATGGATACATGATAAACAAAAAAGGTCAAAAAGGGGACTACAGGGTCAGCTGCGGGTCAGTTTCACTTTAAACTGCCTGCACCCAGGCTGCTGTTTTTAGGGAAAATGGTCAGGGTGGACATATACAGTAGCAGTCATAAGTTTGGACACACCTCTCCATGAACTTTTTACTCTTATTTTACTCCACTGAAGATTGTGTTAATAGAAGGCTGTAATTTGGTTGCAGTAGACCATATCAGCCATGACTTCATTTACCATAACTCTCCAACTTCCATCTTCTTCCCGATTCTCACACAACAATGTGAGAAAGATGAAGAAAACAAGCAAAGCAAACACTGTTGCAAACATGTTTCAGACCTAAAAAAGAACAAAAAAGCTGTTCCAGCAGTTTAGAGTAAAGCCTCTGTTGCTTAGCACCTGCCAGATGGTGGAATAATACAAGTATGTTAAAACAAATGATATAACACAGGTAGAATTATTTTCAATCAGACTGTGGGGATGGTGCTAACGATTGTAAAACCTATAGAATTATGTGCCAGTGTTTAAGCACCCATATCTTAATTTTTCCTTGTATTTTATTGTTAGTGTGTTTTTATTTACTCCAAAGGACCATAATGTATTTCTATGCCATTTTCTAACTTCATTATCTAAAGGACCATAGCCCTCTTTGTTGACAAAGTACTGATGGCACCCCCACTTCCATGTCTTGCTCCTGAAATACTGTAGGCAAGGCTAATACCGTTAATACCATTGATACATAAAGGGTGAAGTGCAGTTTTCAACCAATACAAATTTGGATCAGAGAGGCCAGGCACTGCAATGGCCTCTCAAGGTCCTCGTGAACCCTCTCTGTCTGCCCGCTGGATGGGGACGGGGATGGGGACGGGGATGGGGACAGACGCTCCAATGAGATGGCAGAAGACCATGGACAACCTCGAGGTAAACTGGGGGCACCTGTCAGAAACAACACTGCACGGAAAACTGCAAGCAAACCATGTTACAGAAACAGGTCTGGTATCTTGAGAACTAAAATGAGCTTGAAAAAAGCTATCAAGTGACATGACTTCGGTTCACCAGAGACTGTATAAAAGTATTGCTGCACAAGGCTGGGACAAATCCAGTGTGATGTGGGACCATGACCGTGTCGGGACAGGTAGAGGGTACAGGAGCCTAGGCAGTGAGGTGTGGGGTCCTTTGTTTTGAGCACAGAGGGAGCAGACTTCTTCAAATGTATCTCTTAATCCACGGCCACCTAAAATGTCTGCAGAGGAGTTCAAGAGTCTGCTGGATGGACCTCAAAGAGAACGAACCTGCTGCAACACTGTAGCCTGAGCGGCGGCTTTAACGTAGAGGCACCCAGGTGGGCATGCCAGTGGCCTTCCCTCACTGAGTGGCCATAACCTCTACATCCCAGTGGGTAGATGCCATGTCCTAAGGAATTTTATTAATCACTTCCTTGGGGATTTTAGGGAGCTCGTACAGGTGGGAGAGTGCATCAGATTTCCCAACAATGTGACAGGGTGAACTGAAACCTGTGTAGGACAGAGACTTTTGGTGGAATGGGTGTTAAGCCGCCTTGAACCAATGCCAACTTGTCTAATGCCGGTTTGACAACTAACAGTTCTTAATTCACCACATTGTAATTTATTTCAGCCAGCAACAGTCAACGCGAAAAAAGGCACATGGTCTTAGCTTAGCAGCACAACAAGCTCGCTGGGAGAGAATGGTTCTGATACCTACCTCAGAGGTGTCCAGTTCCACCACAAAGGGATTTTCTGGGTTGGGGAGATGGGGAGAGTGAACACCTGAGACTCCAGAAGCAGTCTCAGGCGTCCACTTTAACCACGAATGGATATTCTTGGTTGAGGAGACTGGGGGAGAGTGAACACCTGAGAGTGCTTCAGGAGTTCATATAATCTGCCACGGAGGGTCAAGGGTGAGGGCCGTCAAGGGCGCTGTGATGTAGCCCTTGATAAACCTTTGTAGTTCGCAAAACGTAAAAAGCACCGGACCTCTTTTACGTTTCGGTATATGGGACATTCTTCCACTGCCCCAAGTAGTCAATACATCGACACAGTCCCCCTGACTTTCTACCCCACTAAGAAACAACTCGCTCCCCTAGCTGGAGGACCATATTTGCCCTGTGGTCAGCTTGTCTTTAATGTATTCCTCCACTGCCTTGTGCGAAGGCTGACAAAGGGTACAGTCACCTCTGGGGATGAGTCGTACCTGGGATTAAAAAAAACGATAATGCAGTCATGGGGCAGTGCAGAGGCAATGACACCACCCTCTCTACTGAATACTTCTTTCAGGTCAATGTACTCTGGAGGAGTTACTCTCACCTCTGGAAAGCTGAACAGAGTTAAGGCACTTAGAATCTCAGTGGGCTGAATGGGGGACCATGAAGTTACAGGAGATCAGGGCCCAGGTTGCAGTTACTGATCAACTGGACCCCATGACATGGCGCTGATATGTTGGTGGTGGTTGAGGTTTCAGGCATGGCAAGCAGCCCCCACCTGACAATAGCCCCCTCCTTCCAGTGGAGGTTATGTTGGAGAAGCCAAGGGTATCCCAAGATGATTTTGAGTTCAGGAAAGGAATCAAGTAAAATCAAATAATCTCAAAAAGAATCCCATTTTGAAGCTTTTGAAGTTGTGGAGTGTGTGACATGCCCAGCGCCAAAAGGATCGCTATTCAAAGCGGAAACCAACAGGGGCATGCGTAAAGAAACTCGGTAAATGTTCAAATCTCAGAGTAGATCATCCAGGATGTTGCCAGCACCTTCTGAATCGATGACAACCATGACTGGATGTTCTGTGATGTTAGTACCAAGTAAAACCATGCAATGGAAATACGGTGAGACAAATTGGGAAGCTGACAGTTAGCCCATCCTGACCCTGCCGTTTAAGTGAAGACACACCAGTATTTGTGGCTCTTAGTTCAAACTGCTCTCTGTTGCCATTGGACAAAACTCAATGGTGTAGCCCGCGATGCCACACTTTGGTGGCTTTTGGAGAACAGGGTGTGCTTCTCCAGGCATGCAACTGGGTGATGTCTGGAGGAAACTGGTCCAAAAGGTAAAATCATTCAAATAAAAAATAAAAAAAACATAAAAAGAAATAAACAAGTGCAAAAGAGAAATCAAAGAACTAAAGAAGGCTATGAAGAAAAATGAAGATGACAAAAGAAAACATAAAAACAAGGTCTGGGAAAAACAAACAGTCTGGGGAAAATACAAAAATAAGTTAAAATGACTAGAGAAAAATGATAAATCTGAAAGAGAGAATTTGTAATAATACTAGGAAAGAGAACTTGGCGAAATGCCTCCCTCCAGTGGCAGCAACAGCAGCTCATAATGCAACATAAGCCTTTAAAACAGAATTTCTTTAAGATCACACCTTCGATCAGGCGGGTCCAAACTTTTGACTGGGACTGTACCAAATCCAGTACATGCAGTGCAGTGTATATACAGATATTTCACATGGTGCAGCACCAGTGCTTAGAGAGGGAAAACACACAAATTAGCTTGGTAAAGTAACACCGGATCAAAGCAGTCGCTCCAACCCTGGACCATGACAGAGGATGTTCGGTTCAAATAACATAGAAAGATACAATACTGAGGTTACATCCTCTTTGTCAGTCAGTAGCTTATAGTGTATTGTGATGCATAGGGATTTTAAAACAGTCCAATAAAGCAATAGTTCAGCTCAAGATCTATTATATCTGCTTTTCTGCTTTAGATCAGACTGGGTTTGTTTCATTTCTTAGCACTGGAGCGCCGAGGCTAATGTAGACAACAAGCTATGAAGGTTTATTTACACCATCAATGTTACATTAATCTCAAAGCCCCATCCAAAAACTAAAGAAGCAAACATGTCTCAGCTGCCTGAATACTGAAACTGGCCTAAACTTGATTTTGGGCTGAACTATCGCTTTAAGTAAGAAGACTAAGGCCTGCAGCACTAGTAGTTTGGTCCTCATGTGTGTGTAATGAGGAGCTGGTCTAGTTGTTAAATGCCTGAAACACCCTTAGAAGTCTAGTTATTACCATCAATTTGCTTTGCAATTTAAATGTTAATTACACAATAAATTACATTTACATTCGATTTCAACTCTTCATGGACAGACCCAACGTTTGTTTTTTCAGCATTAGTAAGTGAACAAAAACAGCACAAATTTTCTTTACCACGAAACCAGACTGTACACAGCAACAACAACTTTTCCTCAAATTCATATCATAATAAAATATCTCCTTTTTGACTTACACACATTAACATGGTCTGGAGTGAAAGTTTAGAATCTGCACTTTCCACAAAATTTCTCCACACATTTCAATGAATATGTGACTAAAAAAACTACATGACTTTGGTATCGCAAGTGATTATGGTGACTTCTAAGGGTTAAAAAAAGGGCATGCCTCGTAACAACCATGTGTCCCTCTGATTCCTATATCACATGAATCATATTTTAGTGTACCCTTTGAATATTAAAAGCTTTAGCTGGATAACTGAGGACCTTCCATCTTCTGTTTTGCAGTACTGGGCTGGAATAAGTTCTAGGACTATAATGAATGCTGCAGCAGGTTGACTTAAAGTAATAGTTTGCAAAAAAAAATCTAATGTACCCAGTCCCCCCCCACAACTTCTCCAAATGTAGTCAATCAGCCAAGACATGTCTGATAACTGAAGTTTGCTTCTTTGGTTTTAGCACTGGAGGTTAATGCATCAAAGTAATGGAAGCTTACACATTACCAATTAGCATAGTGCTAACTGCAGGCCTAAATCATTAGACATTCGTACCAAAGCATTTTAATATAGAATTAGTTGATATGTGTGTATATACATATACATATGTGTATAACAGTTTTGAACACAGCCGAGTCAATAGAAAGCAATCCATGTGACACTCATGTTTCAAATGAATAATTTAGTCAATAGTGCTAATGTGGATAACTGGAAATAATCACTAACTGGTAACTTTTACTGTAGCTTCCATTCATTATTAGTAACAATAGTATGTACGGTCCCAGTCCTTTAAGCTCTGCACTGTACTTTGGTGGTTTGTATGTGTTGCGAATAATTCGCAAGCTACATTAGCACAAAACAAGTAAAAATATTGAATTATACCGAACATGTCTTGGTTGTTGAGCTGCACGGGATTAATTAGATTTTTTCACAAACTGTAACTTTAAATTCCATTAATTTACCCAAGTCAGGACCAGAATCCAGGTCGCATTCTATAAGGCGAGTCTCTGGGCAGAATGGGCTCTAACGTAAGCGGCCTAGTTCCGTCCTTGCACTGCCCTTCGTCTGATTGGTCCAGAAGACTGTCATTCACCCAGGGGGAGCATGGGGTTGGCTGCTCCATTGGAGTCGGTGGCACAGCCACTCCCCCTCCAAACTCCACAGTGGGTGGGGTTTCAGTGCTGGACGTGCGAGCCGGAGAGTCTCCCCATTGGCTCTCGCAGCGGGCTCTGGGAGAGGGGCGTGGTCTGGCTAAGAAGTCCAGAGTCTTGGGGCGCTCTGGTTGGCAGCGGCGGCGTGGAGTTGGCGGGAAGATGAGGTTTGGGTCTGGAAGACGAGGAACTTCAGACTGGTCATCTCTCACTGCCCACGGAATCACTGCAGAACGAGTACAGAGAGAATACATGATTATATCATATCAATGTATCATATCAGAAGGTAAATTTCAGTGGCTGAACTTAAGTAGTGCAGGCAGGTTTCAGTCAGTTCTAGATACGTCACTGAATGTAGAGCTGTAGTGTAACCAGGCTTCAGTCAGTTCTAGATTCGTCATTGACTGTAGAGCTGTAGTGTAATCACGATACTGATGTCACTGACTATACTGTCACAGTGTAATCAAGTATCTGTCAATTCCAGATACATCAATAACCATAAAGCTGTAGTGTAATCAGGTTCTATATATGTCACTGACCAAAGAGCCACAGTGTAACCAAGTTTCTTTCAGTTCTACATATATCACTGACTGCAGAACTGTAGTGTAATCAGGTTCTAATTATGTCACTGACAATAAAGTCGCAGTGTAACCATGTTCTAGTGGCAGCAGGTTTCAGTCTATTCTAGATACATAAGTTAGTTCTAGATTTGCCACTGACTGTACAGCCACAGCATAAGTAGAATTCAGTCGCCTCTAAGGATGTCTTTTAAAATAAACATGCACTATGATGTACAGTAAATATGTTATTATATACTGCTTTAAAACTCTTTAGTTTTAAATATTTTAAGAAGAAACGTTGTGTCACTTTAATAGTGCTAATGGGCAATAAAACAACAATCAGCTAGCATTGCCTATTTTATCAGACACAAGACAGACGCTCTAACTGTATACCAGCAAGTTAGAGGGGTTTCTGATAAATCGGCCAGTAAAAATCCCAGCTACTGTGCCTGATACACTCCACTGATATATGTGGGGGTGTGCTGCAGTAGTGTTTCTGAGAAATTGGCCTATGAGCGTAACTAGCTACAGTTTCTATGATAATACGGACACTTCCCACTGTGGCTGACCTGTTTGCTCCTGTGTAGTTTTTGTAGGTGTTGGCTGAGCTCTGTGGTTTGTGGTGTTGTTGTTTGCCGCGCTGCCCTTCTTGATGGCTCCATCGGAGGGTGTGCGGTGCAGCCTACGGGTGGCGCTGGGCGCTGCAGGGACATGTGTAGGAGTAAGGGACTGCCGAGGGTTTCGCTTAAAACTCTCAAGGTGTGTGTTGACGAGTGGGTTGACAGGTGGGGGCCGCAACGGGGGAGGGGAGGGTGGGCGTGGCATTGGCAGAGGTGGCGAGGGGGGGCGGAGCACCAGCAACTCTTCACTGTCCAAGCGAAGGAGAGAGCGGGTGGAGTTACAATCCGAAACAGAGGACAGAGAAAGGAGTGTGAGGGAAGGGGGCAACGGCGGGGGGCGCAGGGGGCTCTCCCGTTTAAATAATTTCCGTGTGGGTGGGCTGGAGCTGTGCCTCTCTCTGCTGCCCACTCTCTGGAAAAGCCCCTCCCACTTCGAGCGGGTGCCCTCCTCCAGCTTGCCCGAGTCCAGCAGGTTAAAGCCCAGCCCCACAGACGCCAGCACAGCTCCACAGCCCAACAGCACCAGGTCCGACCTTCGACCCCCACTGGGGCTACGTCTCGAATAACTGGGGGAGGACTCAAGGCTCTGGCCAATCACAGTGCTTTCAGAGCCGTAACCATCGGAAACAGAGCCCTCCCTGTGGAAGGGGATGCACAGATATGACTGGTCGGGAGAGTCTGGTGGATCAGACGGATAGCAGCAGTCTTCATTTTCTGCAGAGACAGAGAGAGTGAAGGAGAGAGATTGACGCAGAGAAAGAGAGAGAGAGAGAGAGAGAGAGAGAGAGAGAGATTTAAAGAACGTGACACAGCTTTGATGATACAGGACTGTATATATGGTATATAGTAATTTCTAGTAGAATTAAAATATAACATTAAAAAAGTGTATAATTTGATTCTTTCTGACTCGTAGCTTCACAGAAACAAGTACAGGAAACGTGATTGTAAACTTGGACTCCAGACCACTGTTATGTGTGTGAGTAGAAGAGGTGATATTTTATTATCTGAATTTGATGGAATATTGTTGTGTCTAATTCAAATGTGAATATAAATGGAATGATTGTTGTGTAGGTCAGTATATGTAAGATTAAATGCAGTTACCTGAATATATGGGTGTATATACATGTGTGTGTTTGTGTGTGAGGGAGAGAGAGAGAGAGAGAGAGAGAGTGTTTGTGTGTATGGACTGTTAAACAGGCTTAAATGCACGCTTCAACAAGGTATGGAGAGAGAGAGAGAGAGAGAGAATATCAGATATTTCTGAATGTTGCATCATCTCTCCCAGAACCAGACTGCTCCCGCTCAGTCCATGCTTGGTGCTGTGTTAAATCTTCTTTTCTTCTATTCTTTTGTATAAACTGAAGTAGTTGATGATGGATCCTTCACTCACTGAAGGCATATTCTGCTGTTTTGCATCCAGCCCTGTATCTGCTGGGTCACTCTAGAGCAGGGTGTGTGTGAGGCTGGTACAGCTGTGTTCTTTACATTTTTTACATTCACTGGCCACTGGAAACCCTTTCTCCTCTCTGGTGTACGGTTAGAAACTGTAGCAGAATTGTTGATCCACAGTGTGTGTGTTAGCTCCCCTAGACTTTCTGTTTCTGACAACCGAGCTGCTCTCGGATGGATGCTTTCAGGTGATGGACCACTGTACACCTAGCCTGATGTACTGGTACCAGTCTGTGAACTGGCAGTGTAAAGGTGGATCTTACCGGTCTCGAGCAGGCTGGGCACACCGGGCACGGCTGGGCTGTGTCTGGGTGAGCGGCGCAGGTTTGGCGCGCTGCAGGACCGCTGTCTACTGCCCTGCTTAGGACTCGTCAAACTGAAGAGACAGAGACAGAGACAGACAGACGATAATAATGGATGCACAGGTGGCGGAATTTCCCCATACTTAAGCTCACCTTGTAACATTCTCCCCATGTTTTCCCTGTTTTTGTAAAGTTTTGTCTTCCTCCTGTTTTCTTGTCTATGCTGTTTTCTAAGCCTTTTCTTAACTTCAGGATCATTTTATTCTTTCAAACTTCTTTTGAAATTCTTTCAAACTGTTGTTTTCCTGGATTTACTAAAGTCAGGATTCTCTCTCTCTCTCTCTCTCTCTCTCTCACACACACACACAAACACACACACACACACACACACACACACACACACACACACACACAC
>JBBJLS010050790.1:0-13398 GCA_037577275.1 Bryconaethiops microstoma
ATGAGGTACTGATTAGTGATCACCTGAATCACATCTTATTTAATGAGGAAAAGTATAAAAACACTGCTGTAATCGACCAGTTGGATGGTAAAACACTACTAGAAGTTCGTCAAAGGTAATTATTGCCATTTAGTTTAAGAAAGAACAAGAGATTTGTTTTCTTTGAATTATTCAAGTTCTGTAAACGCTGAACCATTTCTCTTTTTTTGGTGTTTTGTGATTTCATTTCAAATTCTGTTTTAAATAACAATATTTTTATTTGGAAATGAGGAGAAATATTGTCAGCAGATTTTAAAAACTAAGGCAAACTGTTCAGTTCAACACTTGCACCTATAAAAGATAAAACCTGGGAAACTGAACATTTTTGCAGTGCTCTCTTTTTCTCCAGAGCTGTATATAATAAGATCTTAAATCTAAAAATATTATTACACTAAACCACAGAATTTCACATTGCGTAACATATAATGGGCTACTTTACTTTTAATATAGCATTGTTTATGAAGGCTAGAATGAACAAAAGGCTCTGGTGGTCCATGTTTTGTGGAGCTGATGCTGTAGACATATCTGCCGATAACCGTACACACATAACGTGGAGAAAATCACAATATTTATCGTTATAGTAATAAATCACAACTGTCTCAGTAAGCTTGAGTGTATCATGGATGTAATCAGTACTTTTTTTTTTTTTAACTGCTGCTCATTTATACATACAACATGATATACAATCTATGGACAAAAGTTTTGGGACGCCAGACACCAACAGGGACTTTAAAGACATTGTATTCTACCTTGATAAACAGGTGTGTCCCAATACAAATTCAGCTGATGTAATCTGCCTTTCTTATTCACAGAAAAATTGAATTAAAACAATGTCATAATAATATCAATGGCATTGTAACATCACTGTAATGAATAAAGAGCTTTGAAAACAGTACAACTGTGATTAAAGCCACAGCCCTTGATTTGATGCATAATTAACTTGTTAAATTGATTTTACATTGAATTAGCCTGTTGAAGTGCAGTGTGGTGAAATCATACTATCCATGGTTCGAGAAAAAAAAGAAAATGTTGTACCGCATAACACATATCAAGTAAATGTCTTCAAATATTATAGATTTGTCAAGTCAACCACTGAATAAGTGTTTGATGCTTTTTGTGTTTGTATTTGAAGCAGTTCTTTTTTTAAACGTATTAACTTTTTTAATATTTGACCGAAGACTGAAATTCCACCCGAAGACGACAGTGAGGACTATGATGACGAAGATGATGATGAAGAAGATGACGACTGTGAGGAAGATGAAGATGAGGAGGAGGAGGAGGAAGACTCAGATTACTCTGAAGATGGCTCTTCATACATAGATGATGAAGCTGAGAGGGAATGGCTTGCCAGACTGTAAGTTGTGTTGGAGGTGTCAGGAAAGGGCACTTCAGATCACTTATTTATTGATTTAGAACCTGAGACCTTAATATGCATCCATGAATTGTGACAAAAAGAAGCAGGGTCTTGTTAATTTGGTGGTGGTGGTTTTTTTTTTTTTCTTTCTTTCTTTCTATTGTGTGTTTAATTATTTGGTTTGTTACCTTTTGCTTTAGTCAAGACAACCTCAACAATTCCACGGAACAGAAACACGGTTGCACCAAACCAGGTAAGACATTGTGATTTGATATTATTGATTTGTTGCTTATTGAGAAGCTTTTTTAGGCTTCTGAAAGTTTCTCTCTGGCAACATTGAGGCATTGTCAGAGTTGTCCATGACCAATGAATTCCCTGTGACAGACCTGGACAGGTGTTCAGTTTTCATGCTCTTCTGCTCAGGCTTCTCGTCCCGCTCTGAGGTGACTCTGGGACGCCTGACTAAGCGCTTCATGGACCTCCTTCATTCGGCTCCGGAAGGGATTCTTGACCTCAACGAGGTGGCTCAAAAATTAGGCACACGCAAGAGACGGGTCTACGACATCACCAACGTACTGGACGGCATTAAACTCATCACGAAGAAGTCAAAAAATAAGATCCAGTGGGTGTAAGTACAGCCATTATGTGCTCATTCTGCATTTCTCTACCTGTGCAGAACGTTGGGAAAGATTAAAAAAAGAGACACATGGATATAACAAAATTTTACACAAATAAATTTTACTGTTCAGCCGCAGAACATAGCTGCATGATGTGTATCAGAAGTTTGTATCTGTTTGTGTGCAGCAACATGCCATACAATGTAATATTCTTAAATTTCCATTCTTTTTTTTGGAATGAGCTAGCACAATGCTTTTTTGCCTACTTCATTAAATATGAGGGCCAAAAAAGTCTAAGAACAGTGGTGTTGGAGAAAGACCACTTTTGTTTCCCCTGTAGAACCAGTGAAGCGAATGTGCACAAAAAACCAGTTCTATTCAATCATGTCTTAGAAGATCAATAAGAAGTAACGACGTTATCAGTCGTAATAATGTTAATAGAGTTTTGTACTGACAAATGTAGTTCTTTTTTTTTTTTACAAATCAGACATGTTATTTAAGACGGAAAAATGTGAATGTTTCTTGAGGTCAGTCATCATTTGAGTTCAGTTTCCCTAGTTTTCAGCTAAATTGCTGTTCCGACGGGGAAAAACCTTTGGAAATTCTAAAAATAATATTGCACGTTTCATAGTATTATAGTAGTAGTTTTGATACTATAATCAGTATCAATTTTTTTTATGTGGAACACCGTTTAGTTCTTTGCATAACTAGTTAATGATTTCATGTTGGAAAAACTGATGTTAGAGCTTCCAACGATGCAAATAAAATTTGCAAAAAGTACCTTCCTTGTTTGAGAACTTTGAGCCTTTCCTGCTCTCAGTGTTTGGTTATGTTTTAAATGTGCTGGTTCACTGGAAATGTTCTCTGTTGTTAAACCATTTTCCCCCTCTGTTTGTTGTAGGGGCCCAACCCCAATCAACTGTTTTAAAGGTCAGTGGAGGACCAAAGTGAAGGTTGACCTGCTAAACATGAAGACTATGGAAGAGGCTCTGGATTGGCTTATAAAAGACTGTGCGCAGCAGCTCTTTGCTCTGACTGACCTTAAAGCAAATGCTGAATATCCTCCCATGCCCTGGTTCATTTTCCTGATTCTTTGTTCTTACAAGGAGTAAACAGAGCAAAGAGTCCTGACGCCTTATGTTTGAGTGCTGAAAAGATTATTTACTATGAGGGTGAATATATCTTATGTATTCAGTAAATGTATCTTATGTATAGTTACGTTCCAAGAGCACCCACGTATAGTGGAAAATCACATTGTTGTGATGTGGTTAAAAAAAAAAAGCCTATTTTTATATTATAAACCCTAAATATGCCCGAAAATATAAAGGTAAACCCGTATTCGTACTGTACAGTGTACATTGAACTCCGGCAGTGCTAGAATGTAAAATACTGATATTACCCCTGTATAGACTGTACTGTTATTCATGCATGCGTGTTTTCTTTGGTATAAGCAGGTAAATACAGTAATAAATTCATTTCATTTACAGTAATGAAAATACAGGGCTTTAAGAAGAATAAAACAAAAAACACAAGAACACTCAAGACGCTCCACGGGGAAATTCTGGACTGCCGATGCGTCAAAGGGCAGCAGCCAATCAGCAGCAAGGAGAAATAAATAGCGTTCTCGGATTGGCTACTTTCAAACCTCCCGCCTCTGAGTACAGTGCTATTTCACCATCCCAAGATACACCACCTCTCCACAGTACCAAACCATTTATAGTTATTTACGTTAATATTTATGTTACAAAATTAGTAAATTATATTAGCAAAATAATGTAGCACTCTAATGCATGAAAAAATATATATTGCCACGAGAAAAGTGTACATCCGGGCCTTGTCCGCCACGCCCCCTTGTCCTTATGCTGGGTTGCTAAGCGCTGCGCCCAAACATAAATAACCAGCATGAGGACCAGGGGGCGTGGTGGACGAGGCCTGGAAATAAACATCTGCAGTTTCCACGATAGTGCAGGGGTTTCAGCGAACAATTACTAGAATTAATTTACATAATTAAATTTCCAACACCAGTACTTGACCTCACTAATGCGCTTGTGTCTAAATGCAATCAAATCCTCACAACAGTGTTCTAACATCTAGTGTAAAGCTACAGCACCTCTTAAGACCCTTGATTTTAGAAGAAATGTCGGATTAGCACGTGTCTACAAACTACTGGACACGTAGTATGTTTGCAGTCAGTCAAATGAATAGACTAGGAATTCGGAAAATGAAATAGGCAGCGACTGTGATAGTTTTCATTAGTTTCTGAGTGCTATATTTTCAGTTATCTGTCATACCATTCAGTGTTTGTGTTCCTCCAGTGTATTTCTCATGCGTTATGCTTAACTGTAGTTGCACCTCAGCTTACGTGACATATGAGGACATATGTCGAATCGGGGCTTTCCAGGATCAGACTGTAATAGCCATCAAGGCACCTGAGGAGACCAAGTTAGAGGTCCCAACACCCACTGAGGTAAATCAAGAGAAATGCACTGGACATCAGACATAAGTTTGAAATGTATTAGTAATTTCAACTGTATAAAATGTGCCCATTTTAAGCCACTTGTTCCTTCTCCAGCCTTAATCAGACATCACCCAGTATGTAAATGAATGGGACTCTATGTATTTATGGAAATGAACTTGATTGTCGTTAAAATTGATGTGCACATACTAAGAGATGCTTTGTGTTTTTCCTTTTGCACCAGGACTCCATTCAGATCCACCTGAAGGGTTGCAGAGGACCTATTCGTGTGCTGACATGTGAGACTGATGGGTCAGGCAGTGCCATGGAATCAGTCAACAGCAACCCAGCACAGCTCAAAAAAGGCCATTTCCTTATGCTGGAGGAGAGCAGGATACAGACTACACTCCTCACAGGTTGAGCACGTGATGTGCTTTTGCTCATTAAACAGAATTCAGACCAAATTTTTTTTATGTACCCAATATAAAGAACATAGCATTAGGATTTTCTTCTCTATTTGTCCACAGATCCAACAACACCTTCCGCCGTACGATGTGCATAAGGACTATCCACAACTTGAATCTATAATTTTATTGCACAGACTACTTGTTTCGAAGAACCGTGCAGCACAAGATACAGTGAAAAGTTTGTTTGTTACCACAAGAATTACTTGAAGAAATTCAGCTGTAAAAGGTAGAAATCTGGTGGTAGGACCACATAAGCTTTATTTTTGTATATACATTAATCGGACCTTACTAAAGTCATTCCTTGTTTTTTGTTTTTTTTTAATGACATTCCTTTTTATTCATCTGTTTGTACTGTTATGAATGTTACTACAGTTTTCTGACATTAAGGACACATGGAGAGAACAGCAGGAGGTGCTGTACGTTATAATAATGATGGCAAAAAAGGATTTGAAAAGCTGAAAGTTTGTTAAAATCCTTATTTTTACTACCAGTGTGAAATTACCAATCAGTAATATAAAATGCACATTTACTTGACAAAGAAACATTGTCTATAGTGAATAATGGCGTCATTGTTAGAGTATTCCCTGTTGGCATCATAAACTGATACTGTATTGCTTGTTTCTGAGGCAAGCTTTTTGTCACAAATTATATTTTCCAAAAAAATAAATAAAACCACACTTGTTCAAGAACAATGTAAAATGTTTAATGACCTTGTCAAAAACAGCACTGGGAAAGTGTTTTAAGGTATGTGAGGCTCAAGAGGTCATCTAACTACAATATACACAAACAGTTGCTCTGCAACCAAACTCCAAAATAAGAATCCAGAAAATATTTGGCATCTACTGTGAGAACGCAGTCCCTGTCTTGTGTAAATATGATTAATCTTAACACATTAAGGTATAATTATATTGCACTAGAGTGGGATGAGTGACAGGGAAAGGAAACCACAAGTATTTCATTTTTGTCCTGTTGAATGTTTGGACAGAACTAAATATCATACATGAGGTCATCACTGGACAGGAATCCTGAGAACAAATCTGCTTCTCTTTCAAAAATACCAGTCTCAGTGTTCACTGATGAGTACTGACCTCAGTCAGAGATGAAGTGTACAAATGTGACTGGGAAGACCCCTTTTCTCGTAGGATCTGATTCAATGTGGCCCACCTGAAAGACACCATGAGAACAAATGATTGTGAACTCAAATTAAAAAATGTGTGCACATCTATGTTTTTATGATGTCCTTGCCTAACTATTATGATCGTCTACACTATATGGACAAAAGTATTGGGACATTGTGCTAGGCCCCTTCCAGTGATGAGCAATCTTAATACTTCAGCATATCAAGACATTTTGGACAATTCTATTTTTCTATTCCAACATGACTGTGCCCCAGTGAACAAAGCAAAGTCCATAAAGACGTGGCTGGATGAGTTTGGTGTTTAAGAACTTGACTGGACCGCACAGAGTCCTGACCTCAACCCCATCCAACACCTTTCGGATGAACTGGAAGAGAGACTTCGAGCCAGACCTTCTCATTCAACGTCAGTATCTGACCTCATAAATGCTCTACAGAATGAATTGGCACAAATTCCCACAGAAACTCCAAAATCTTGTGGAAAGCCTGGAAGCTGTTATGGACCAACTCCATATTAAAGTGTATTGGAATGCAATGTCATTAAAGTCCCTGTTAGTCAGGTGACAAAATACTTCTGTCCATATAGTGATATCAAACAGTACCATATCCATTAGTTCTGATTCCAACAAGGAGTTTGGTCATTTCAGCAAGAGCTGAACACTGCTAGTGTGTGTGTTGTTTTCACACTCACCCACCACTCCTTGTCCTCTTCTCCGTCCACTACAATCACCTCTCCCTCATTGAAGGACAGCTCATCTAAGTTATCAGCTGAACATTTGTAAATGGCTTTCACACGCTTGGGTTTCTGTTTCTGTTGGATGCACATTACAGACAGAACATATACATTATCAGCTGTAACAGTTTTTTCTGTTTAACCATGAGATTAAAATCTCTTTTATATTAGTGTTCAAGTCAAGAAAGCCAACAGCACATAAAACACTTCCACAAGTGTTTGTAGCTATTGTATCTAGTATCTTTTCCAATACCATTTATTCATGCAAAACCTTTTAAACATATGTTCGAAATATACAGTACTGTGCAAAAGTCTTGAGCCACCCTTCATTTTTTATATTTTGCCTTGAATCACCTTGTTGGTGCAAAAATGCCATTTTATGCCTGTCAAACTGTCTTGTCTTTGGCATATTGAGTAGATTAAATTGAAGAAATGGGAACAAATGTTTTACTGTGTCAGCCTACAAAGGGCCTGAATATACAAGGACCCTAGATAAAGGTGTTCCAGCCACTCAGCATTCAGCACCACCAGGATACTGATCACGGCCTGATCATCTGGAATCATCTGCACCTGTTTCTTCACTGGTTCAGGTCTTCAGTTAGAAGTGCTTTGTTAGGCTTGAAAGATTTATACGTAGGTCATTGTGTGGCTTAATATACAAAAACAGGTAACTGGTCAGGTTGGGGGGACTGAAAATGAGAGCCTTTAAGTCCTTTAGGAAGCCTGGAGAGCTGTTCCTCAAGATTACATTATAAAATGTCTGGCTCTTTGGAAGCAAAATAGGAAATGAGGGGTGGCTGAAGACATTTTCATAGTACTGTGTATGAATTCATTTGCTGTTGCTGTATTATGAATACAGTGGTAAAAATGTCTTACGGGCTGAGCAATTCTGGGCTTAGGCACTGGAGGTGGGGCTGTTGGTGATAAGAGTGGTGGATTGGAAGGTGGTGGGGGACCATCTCTTTCTGTTTTTTCTGTTCAAAACGTCAAAGAAAAATAAGCTTTTTAATAATAGTATATGTATCTTTATACATATGTATGTAAGTTTCTCATTCTGTATTCCTCCATGTTTTGAACATACCTGGCACAGGAGTGGGTCTATGCCTGCTAGGTTGTGTTTTGACCATGCTTTTCTCACTTTTGAAATTATGAAACATGATATAATAATATAGTAATGGTCAGTACAGTATCCTTTGTGTACATACTTTTTTCATCTATTCACAATGCTTCTATTAATAAAGTTTGCACATCAATGATATATTTTTGTTTGGGTGTTTTATACGGATATAGTGATTCCTTTTATCATAGTTACTTGACCCACTTTGATATTTGTTATTTTATATATAATAATCCAGTATCAAATAACAATATTAAAATGGGTCAAATAACCACTATAACCAAAGAACCACTATAAACATACATAAAAAATCTTTTTGCAAACAAAAAACATAATAAATCAAAGGTCCATGTAGATTTAGATGTTGTTTTACCTTATGGGTGGTTTTAGTGCAGGGCCTCTAGTCTGTAAGGGTACAGGTGGTGCTGTGGGTTTGAATTTGGGTGCAGGGGGCATTGGGGGAGGAGGAGGGATAAATGAAGGCGGTCCTCCTGGAATGGATGGGGCTGGAGGAACAGATGGCATTGGATTAACAGTTGGCGCTGTGGGCACGGCGGGCACTGGAGGCAGAGGCGTGTTCTTAAAGTGGATCTTCGACTCTATGGGGGTGGGTCTCCTGTTTGCAAGAGGAGGTGGAGGCGGGACAGCGGGGAGAACTGTAGAACAGAGATCACACAACATGTATCAGGCTTCTTGTAATAGGAATCAATAAGAGCATTAAATCAACCAGCTAAAACTACAACATACAGACTTGCTTAAAAACAAGTTGGTCAGGAATATTCAGATATAAAAAATTAAACATGATTCATGCTCTGAGATTACTGCTACTATTTAACTGTTTTAGCTATGCACATTTCTTCAGTCTATGTTTATGTGTAAAAGTATACAGTGTGGCGAAACAGGGTTGCACAGCTTTCAGACTGAACCACCCTCCTCCTAAGCATAGAAAGACCTCAGACGAACTCCTTACCATACACTGATGTGTCGGTTTCTGAACTGGTGGGGTTGGGGGGATCTGAGGAGGATCTTTGTCTCCCTACAGCCTCCATAGGTTTCCATCCAGTTCCTGGCAAGTTCACATTAAATTTACAGTATGAAAGTATTTTTTTGTTGAGGTCCCCTAAAGCCTTTTTGGACCTGAGGCTTTATTTATAAAAGCATGTGCTGGACATGTTCTAAATCTGTGCCATACCACCAAGTAAACACAAGAAAATTAGGTTTTTTTCAATCAAATGCACGCACAGCAGTACACAATGTGAGAGTGATAACTCCTACAATGCCATGTTCTTACATGGCCAATGTCTCAGATGCTCTCAGCACAATGTACATGTGGCAAACTTCAAGCAAACCCAGGTCAGTCATTCTCTACATCATCACTATGCATCTTAATTGAGCCTTTTATATGATTTTACTTTTTATATGATTTTACCTTTTAATATGTCCCTAAATCATCTATGACACTTGTTCGGTCCTCATCTATACACTATAAAGAGGATTATTGATCTGAGGGGGTGTGAAGATTTGGACTGATTTGTAATTTGTTCTGTGTAGTACATTCTGTCAATTATACTGAAATGAAGATGGGAAATGGAAATGTGTGCATTTACACACTATTACTCTTTTATGACTCTAGGGGCTTCTGTAAAGCATGGGCAGGAGTAGGAAATTTATGCACAAAAAAGATTGTCACACAAATAAAGGTAAATCACTTTGTATGTGTAAAAAGATGCACAAACACAATATATGCATAAAAGTGTGTGTAACTGAGGCTCTTGATCTTTTTGGGAGAAGTGCTTACCCATGGCTGCGTTGCGTGGTGGTAGTTGTGGAAGGGGCAAAGGGAGTGTGCTGGAGGGAGGAGTGCTGGAGTCCAGAACTGTGCCATAGGTTTCATTACTTATCATGCTGGGAATTAAGGCCCTCTGCTTTTCCCGGACTGCGCTGACCACATCCCGAGCCAGGGCAGCCATGTTGGGCTGCATGGGGACGCTGCCTGGCACGAAGCAACTAACAGGACGTTCCTCGCGCTTTTGAGGGATGGGCTATCGCACATTCAGAAGAAAAACATATTCAAAAATGTATACAACTTTATATATAAGTATACGGTTCTGTGCAAAAGTCTTTCTGTGCAAAGCAATTTTTCTCAGCATCCTTCTGCTGGCAAAGTAAACATTAGAAGGAATGCAAACAAACAAGACAGCAGTAAAAAGTATCAAGATTTGTTCTGTGTATAAAAAAGTAGTTCATATTTTGTGAGCTGGTGAGGAGAACACAGGTTCGGCTCCAGATTTCTCCTCAGTGCTTCCAGCTGTTTGGATTTTTGAAATTCCATCAGCAGTTCCTGATTAAATTTAATGAAGGACTGATTAAGTCAAACCAGGTTTCCGATTGAAACTAAGTAATACTAGACTTCCTCAAGGAACATGTTGATATGCTGAACATAAAATCACTGTTTACTGTGTAATGTTATTTGTATTGATTCTTTTTAGTTTCATGTAATATATTTAGTAATATTCATGTAAAAATAAACCTCACATAGTTCTTACATCATAATGTAAGAACTATGTGAGTGAATGAAAGCAGCAATCTGTACCTTATCCTCCATTTCATCATCGCTCTCATCCAGGTCTTCATTGTGCAGACACCACTCGTACTCCACATGCACATGGACGTTAAATTTGCCCGTCTGCGCCTGGGTCAACTGCCAACGACAGTTGAGAGAAGAATCAGCACAGCTCATATAGGGGCCTTCATTAACAGTAGAGAGCCTGTAGATTAGCTGAAGCAATAAAACATCTCTTTCGGGTTTTTAAGACACATTAAGTAGATAGTTAACATAGATATCATTATGTATTTTGTAAGTACTGTACCACACATATTCGGCCACAGCTACTCTCCTTAACTTTCCTGTTTTCCGCACTTAATTATACTTAATTAATAATAACAATACTGAAGAAATAAAATGTTTAAAATTACACATTCAATTATGCAATAACAGTGTTGAAAATATTCCAAAACTCCAAAATACCTTTATATTTTACATTTTTCAAAGTAGCACTTCTGTGCTTTGATGCTGTTTCACACACGCATATAAAAACGATTAACCAGGTCTAGTCTTGCTGGACTGCATATGTGTCACAAATGTCTACAGTGCACGTCATACTTTTGCATTCCTTCCACCCCCACTTTCTGTCAATAAATGTGCAAATTTTCTATCATACTACAACAACTACTACTATAATACTAATCATGTGTGATAATGATCAGTGTACTCATCGTCGTCCTCATCTTCATCACTATTATTTTTATTATTATTACTGAAAATGTTTCATAAATTTAGCACAAAAAAAAACAGCATACAATTACAGGGGACTCTTATTATGAAAGCTGTGATGGAAGTGACATTTATAATGCTGCACTTCATTATACTGTTTGTAAATGAGAGTGTTCACAGTAGATACTGTTGATGAGTCTGACACACTGTATCTACAGCTGTCGTTAATAAATCTGACGTAGTTAGATCTCTAGACAAGCTCAAATTAGCAGTCTGGGCTGTTTCCCACTCACACATAAACGGAAGTCTACACTTTCACAGAATCGTGTGTTAAGTCAAGCATATTCATTTTTTTCTCTTGAGAGAGCAAAACACAAACACATACATCGATTCTCCACCTCATAGAATATACAGAAATTTCTTAAACAACTTACACAACTGCCACTGTGAATACACCTTTATTAATTGTACACCGCACATTTTCTGTCCTGCTGCTGCTATCATTTGCACATTTACTACTTATTGTTGTTCTATGTCTATTCTGCATTTTGCACACCTAATGATTTCGCTGCTAGAATACAGTAGCGTTCATAATTGCATTCATTCAAAGGTTAACTGCGCTAAATGTTGTCATGTTGTTTTATTGTTCCTGATCTTGTGTTTTTCTTGCTCTCTCTCTCCTGCCCTTTTTGCACCAAGTGACACTAACATACTGCAGGGTGACACTTCTAATGCTCACCTCTGTGTTGCTGCTGGTGTTATTAGGAAGAGCTTTATTTTTGTAATATCTATGCCATGGCTGAACATATGTGTTTCTTTCTTTCATTGCTTATATGTTAGCCCTACAAGAACAAAGCATAACCACACTTTTAGGTGTGTACAGACTGGAGGTGTATGATTAATTTATGGAAGAGGCTAGTTTCCTCGACCCAGATTATGGGTAATCCTAGACAAAAAACAATTTTGAATGGCAATTTACCATTGGCACTGCAATTCAGAATCAGAATCAGCTTTAATGGCCGAGTACGTGTACACATACAAGGAATATTACTCCAGTTTTTGTTGCTCTCAATGTACTTATGATATACTAAACAATAATAAGTAAACTGTGATGCACAATGATGCAGGATGCAAAAATGCTGAAATAAATATGCAATAAACAAATCTGGAGTGTATAACCGGTTGCTATATATACAGGTTAGTGGACCTGATTGCATATACATACTCACTTGTCAGTCTATACATATGAACAATATACTTATTTCAGACTATATGTATAGTAGATGCTTAGAGTTACAGGTCATTATTCAAGGATGGTCTCTGACAATATGTGACTGATTTACACTAGACTTGCGACCTACACACACAGAAACATAAGTATACATTTGCATAAATTAATAATGTCCCTACCAGTTGCTCACACTGGGAGTGCTTCAGTCGCCTGGCCATGTCAAGAGGAGTCTCTCCCGCTTCATTAGCTGAGTGGAGAATAGACCAAGCACAGAGAATAGACCGAGAATAGAGAATAGACTGAGCACATCATGAATATACAGGGCAGAAAAGCAATCTGTACACTACCAGTCAAAAGTTTTGCACACGTAAAAGTTTTTCTATATTTGCATGTTACTTACTTAATATTTACTATTAACATTCAATATTCTTTGCTAAAAAATACATTTACAACTCACAGTTTGAGTACCAGAAAATGTCACATTTTTATTTAGCACTACTGACCTGAACTACAAGATTTGACTAGAGCCTTTACATTTAACCAGAGCCTTTAAATTTAAAGGACAATCCAGAGTTTGACTCTGCATCACCACACAGCAAGTTAATAGTATGCACTGTTACATATTCCTATTAAGGAAACTTCTTTTATTTGACATATTTATAATTTTTCCAGCGCTTAACAAGACTAAAAATCTGCAGTTTATGAAAGAAATAGATAAGTGGTACAAACCTGTGTTGTGCAAAAATGTTTGTTTGGTAGTGTATATTCTGAGAAAAAACGCAGATATTTGAATATTCGTGTTTTGTGTTTGTCCAGGTGTCCTCTGGCCTTAAAGCCCATGTGGATGTGACAGGAACTGGGACGGTGTGTCATAACGGGGGCAGATGGTGGCCTAGTGATTAGGGTGTTCGCCCTGCGATCAGGAAGTCGTGGGTTTGATTCCCAAGACTGCTAGTGGCACCTCTGAGGTACCCTG
>JBBJLS010050810.1:0-13397 GCA_037577275.1 Bryconaethiops microstoma
TTTACACACATGTAAGAGAATGGAAATACATACACATGTGTGTGTGTGTGTGTGTGTGTGTGTGTGTGTGTGTGTGTGTGTGTGTGTGTGTGTGTGTGGATAATCCTGTTATCTGCGGGGTGTTGGTGGATTTCTGTTGTCCATGCTGAGCTGCTAAACCGTTCTGCTCTCCACTATTGATTCTCTCTAATTCAATATACTTCTCTGTCAGGATTAGACCCTTCAGAATGTGTGTGCGTCTGTCTGTGTCTGTGTCTATGTGTGTGTGTTTCATTTTTATATTGGAAAAATTGGGGTAACTTCTAGAGTAATATATTAAAAATACACATCAGTCATATTATTACATGTAGAGGCTTACATGTATATAATATATATGGGGCTTAGTATATTTATGCATACTTATATAGGTATAGGTATATTTATTACACAATATAATAACAATAATAAAAAATAATAATAATAATAATGTGATTTAATGTAAGAATGATAGACACACACACATTGCAGGGACTGAACTCAAGGCTTCCTAAGACAAGATAAGATAAATCTTATTAGTCCCAATTTACATTGATATGGCAGAAAGTGGACAGTACACAGGTAAGAGCAGCAAAACAATAGACTAAAACAAGGGAGAAAAAAGAGAAATAATTACAACTAATACAAAAAACATATAGATATTTGTATGTGTATATAAATATGTGTAAATATAACCTATATATGTATGTGCATGCACATAGTGTAAATATAAATGACAAGATGAGAACTTTGAAGGTGGTGCTGCTCATGAAATCATGTTTTAATAACAAATCTTAACTAATGTCTTAATTAACAACAACAACAACTATGGTATCTATAGTTACATATGGTGCATGAGCACCTGATTGTAATATAAGGTTCAAGGTTCTTCATAATCTTGCTCCCACTTATTTCTCTGATCTTTTAAATTTGCGTCCCTTCTTGTGCCAACTGTTCGTCTGACCACTATGGGGTTTAGAGCTTTTAGTTATGCTGCTCCATCTCTCTGGAATTCTCTCCCTCAGGATATTCGTAATATTCATTGTCTTTGTCTTTTAAACCTCGTCTTAAAACTCATCCTTTTAGGCATGCTTACTCACTTTGATTATGATTTTGTGGCTTTTAAAGTACTTATGTTTATATTAATGTTTATGTGTATACTTATATCTTCACAGATGTATGAATATGTAAACATGGCATGTTGTAAGGTGTCCTTGAGTGTCTTGATAGGTGTCTTGAAATAAAATGAATTATTATTATTACTATATAATGCTGGATATATTTAGACCTGCAGTGATTATCTGTAAAATTATGGTTTTTATTATTTGTTAAACATTTGAGTATTTATCAGGAAACACCAGCGAATGTCCATCCATCCTCCCATTATCTGCCGCTGATCCGGATCTGGTTCCGGGTCCGGGTAGTAACCTTGGCAGAAATGCCCAGACCTCCCTCTCCTCAGCCACCTCCACAAGCCTCCTCCTGATGGGGCATGCCTGGAAAGCCTTCCCCAGGAAGGATCCAGGGGGCAACCTCACAAGTTGCCCGAACCACCTCAACTACCTTCTTTCAACTTGGAGGAGCAGCAGCTCTACTCTGAGTCCCTCCTGAATGTCCAAGCTTCTTCTCCCAATCTCTAAAGGAGAGCTCGGCTACTCTGAGAAGAAAGCTCATTTTGGTTGCTTCCAACCACAATCTCATTCTGTTAGTCACTAAAAGGAGGTTTGCTCCCAGCAAACCTTCGCTACACGCTTGGGCCTCCCAGGTCTGTCAGACTTTCTGCCTCACCACCTGATCCAAATCCCTACCAGGTGGTGATCACTTTTGCTTCTTTCCTCATCCAAGTGTTCAAGACATATGGCCACAGATCAGACGACATGACTACAAAATCGATCATCGACCTGCAACCACGTGCATCCTCATCCTCATGTGGATTTATGGAAACATTTGTGTTTGAACATGATGTTTGTTGTGGACAAACGATGCACTGGATAGAAATCCAACAACAGAACACCACTCGAGTTCAGATCGGGGAGGCCATTCCTCCCAACCAGCCCCTTCCAGGCCACACTGTCACTGCCCACATGAGAGTTGAAGTCTCCCAGTAAAACAATGGAGTCCCTCCCATGGTACGCTGTCCATCACAACACTTAAGGACTCCAAGAAGGCCAGGTACTCCAGACAGTCATTTTGCGCGTAGGCGCAGATGACAGTCAGAGACCTTCCCTCAACGTGGAGGTGCAGGGAAACAACTTTCTCGTTCATTGGGTTAAATTCTGATGTTTATATGCTGAACTAGGGGGCCACCAGTAGCTCCATCCCTGCCTGGCGCCTCTCAGAAAACAAGCTGTTGATCCCCTCTCCAGATTGGTTCTAGAACCCACGCTATGCGTTGAGGTGAGCCCAACAATTTCTAGCTGGTATGTCTCAACTTTACACACAAGCTCAGGCTCTTTTTCCCACCAGTGAGGTGACATTCCAGTGAATATCTAAAGTGAGCAAAATGATTTCCATGCCAGCCTTACTGCTTTTTTATTTCAGTGGCATCACATAGCAAATTGCTGGTAGTAAGTACAGGTGTAGCACCTTTGCTTAGTAACCCAGGTTTTCTAGCGACCATCATTATTGCACATGTCATAGCTAAGTCTGGTCTTTGTGGAGTCTAGTCATAACTTTGATTGGTACCATGGGTGGAAGTCCTGTCTGAAAAACAGCTTCCTGATGAACTTTCAAAGACCCTCATTTTTGGTCCAGTCCCTGAACCTGACCAGTTCCAAAGGAATATTTATGTTAAGACACACACAGTGACCTACGTATGAATCATTCAAGCAGAACAAAGACCATCTAACTTTACATTTACAGTACTAAGCAGACGCTTTTAACCAAAGCGACTTCCGTTTCCTAACTACAGGGGACAGTCTCCCTGGAGCAATTTAAGGATCTTGCTCAGGAACCCAGTGGTAGTGCTGAAGGTAGGATTCGAATCCATGAACTCTTGGTCCAGAGGCAAGTATTCTACCCACTAGGCACCACCACACCTAAGTCCTGAACCAGTGAAGAAACCAGTGCAGATGATTCCAGATGATCAGGCGGTGATCAGTATACTGGTGGTGCTGAATGCTGAGTGGTTGGAACTCCTTTATCTAGGCTCCTTGTATCTTCAGATACTTTGCAGCCTGTGGCAGTAAAACATTTGTCCCAGTTTCTTTCATTTAATTTACTCAATATGACAAAGATAAGACAGTCTGACAGAAAATGGTATTTTTACACTAACTGGGAGATTTAAAGCAATATATAAAGAAATGAGGTGGGGGGTCAAGATTTTAGCATTTTTGTGTTTTATGATTCTACAGGTCAATCAGTCAGGAGACAGTAAAAGTTGGGGTGGGAGTGTATTTTCAAAGTGAAATATGATGAACTGGGGGGCTCAAGACTTTTGCACAGTATTTAGGATGATTAGAAAAGCTGCAGTTTGCACAAATATCTAACAAATGCAGAAAAAAGAGGGCCACAAATAACTGGATCACAAAGAAAAGCTGGAAAAGCGGCCGTGGGTCCGCCGTGCTGCAGGATGCCCACCCCCTGCTGGTCGCTGTGGAAACCAAGTGGCATTATGGGGTTTGGGGTCGTTGTGGAATTGTGACTCAGACAAGATAATTACTGAGCACGCTCAGCGGGGAAACAATCGGCCTATCACAGCGGCCCAAAAATCCCCCTCTGTCAACTGTTTCCTCCATCAGAAAAACTCCTTTCCTCTCCCACTGTGTGTGTGTGTGTGTGTGTGTGTGTGTGTGTGTGTGTGTGTGTGTGTGTGTGTGTGTGTGGGTGAACAGTGAACACCACGGCGTGTCATAGAGGTGATTTAGGAGATAATTGGAAAGAGAGAGAGAGAGTGAAGGGAAAAGGACAGAGTAAAAATGTGAGAAGTGAGAGAAAGAAAAAGAAGGAGAGGATGAAAAGAAAAAGAGGGAAGAGCAGAGAATGAAAAGGTGGATCGGGAGAGTATAGTGAGAGAGACAAGCGAAAGGGATAGAAAAGACATTGGAAAGAGGCATGTGAAGAGAGAGAGACATAGAGAGGGAGGAGAGGTGAAGAGAATAAAAATAGAGAGAGTAAAGGGTGTTATTTATGTGGGAGTACAGTAGTGGGGATTTGTCTTATCTACGAACATTAATATTGTTGTTTATCTCTCTTTATCTCTGTCTATCTTTCACTGCTCTCCTCCTCCGTTCATCTAACTTTATTTCTCCACTCTCCTCACTCTCTCTGTGGTTTGGTTGCTCTCAGTGGTTCTTCCACTTGCCCCTAGTGAGGTCCTCCTCCTGAGGTTTGGTTCCTCTCAGTGGTTCGCCTCCTGCTCTGAAGGAGGTTCTCTGTGTTTTAATAAACACACTGTACAGATAAGCTGGAGCTGGATGGCAGTGGGCTGAGGGCCAGCAGCTGCAGGTCAGTTAGCTCCGTGTGTTTGTTGTCTCGGCTCCACCTGATCTGTGATGCTGTGAAACGTTCTTCTCTGCTTTCACAGCTGGGTTTGTCAGGCTGGTCCACACGAGTGAAGAACAGATGTTCCTGAAGTTCTGTAGAGCGAATCAGTCCTTCACATTTTCTCAGTAAACACAGTTAGATCCGTAATTATTGGCACTCTTAAAGACGAGTAAACGAGGTTGTGAAAAAAGGGAAAATATACAGTATTGCACAAAAGTCTTGAGCCCGTTTTTTTTTTCATATTTTGCTTTGAATCACCTTGTTGGTCCTATTTTCTGGCAGACTGAATTATCTTTCTGAGTAGATTATTGGGAACAGATGCTGAATGTTGACACTCAACATTCAGCACCACTGATCACTGGCCTTTAAGAAAGTTCAAATAAAGATGAGTTGGTGTTTTGGTTTGTGTTTATTCGAAGCTTACAATTAAAAGACTTGGGATACGGAATTAATAACAGGTCTACTAGAGGGTCCTTCAGATCCCTTATTATTACCACCCTTGGTCATAAAAATGATGTATTCTCAGTTTAACAAATTGACCAAAGTAAATGTAGTCAAGGAAAACTATATACTCATTCTCCAAACCGAGATCCTCCAGGGTTTGAGCTCCCGGATTCTCCTATTTGGTCTTCACTGGCGTTTTGATCAGGAGACTGGAATGGTGAGGACAAAAGCCTCATTCTGTGATCTGGATGCAGGTTTTGTTGTAAATGATTGATCGAAACACAACCCAGTTTATTTTGAAAGATTTCCATGTAAGATCGTTGGGTTCTTCATGATGCTGTGTGTCCTAACTTGGTCCTCAGGACATTTACAGGAAAAGCATCCCCAAAGCACTACAGATCCTCCACCATATTTAACAGTGTGAAGGATGTTCTGCATAATCAAAAGTCTTTTTTGATGACAAACCCACCTTTAGTGTTCTTGACTCTTCTTATTTCATTTGAGTGCTCACCTTTAGATAATGGTTTCTGCCAGCCTTCAAATAGTTTGCTGACATGGAAGTAAAATCTAAACTTATTTGGAGACTCCAAAATGTCAAAATCTTCCAACAGTCATCCTTGGAGACACATTTGTCTAGAACCATCCTCCACAGGGAGTGTTGGAGTGAAATATAGACCCGTCGTGTCCAAGACAGCTCATTATGGTCGGTTTTGCTCCATTTATGTATGAAAATAAATATGTCCGCTTCAAACAATGTAACCAGTTCTGTCTCTATACTTCCATGCTTTTCGCTGAGTACTATGTCCACTAGGGGGCAGATTCCAAAGTTTCTGACCACAACAGACACAGAGGAGTTCATAACAGTGTGCTGGTTAAGGACGAGGGAATGCAGCTCTGTAGACAACAGCGATTCATGAGGCCGTAAAATACATCTTAGCATATGGCCACAGATTCTTTTCACTAATATTTAGCATTTTTACATTTATTATTCATGTCTTGAGCTCTTGGCTACTTTTCCACAGTTTGTGCCTGTTTCATCTATATCACCAAGCTTCCATTAAATGTAAACAATTACAGACAAAACAAAGGCAGACCCCACCATCTTTTTAAAATATATATATATATATATATTACAAAAATAATAAAATAAATTAAAAAAAATATATATATATATCAGCATCAGCGTTTGGTTCATCAGGAATGAATGAGTGTGTGTGTGTGTGTGTGTGTGTGTGTGTGTGTGTGTGTGTTGCTGCCTGCAGAGTGTTCTGTCTTCTGTGGGGTGTGTTCTGTATTTTACTTTTTTGTGTGTCCATGTCATTAGCTTGAACTGGCTGACGACATAAGTAATATTCAGCAGAACACACACGCACATACACACACACACACACACACACACACACACACACTCCAAGCAGTCTCCAAGGAGCTCATTTCAATTGCCCTCCAACCATTCAGTTCTCCAGGGTTCTTAAAGGAACAGTTTGGTAAGGAATGAGATCTTCACAGTTCTCCACTGACCCCAATTCAGTTTTGGGTTCAAATTTAACTTCTTTAGTTTAGAACTGGAGCTACAAGGCCAGCATTTCTAACACTAGAAGTCGATAGTCACCCAAATCTTTTACTGTAAACACAAACCCAAAACTTCTTTGGACCCTCAAACCACATCCAGCTGTTCATTAAGGTGGATCAGACTTATAGACGTGTTTAGGATACAGTATGACTTACTGTGAGTTGTAAAAATGAGCTGAACTTCAGCATGGAGCCGAACACTGCAGCATCTGTTTTCACAAACCGCCTCAGGAGCAGGAGTTCTGATCTAGAGTCAATTTCTGTGATGTCATTAATACGGAGGAATCTGATCCCAGTCCTGCTTTGTGAACAGAAGCCCTGGTGTCGTCTGAAACATCGCCTGAATTGCTGAAGTTCAGGAGCTCTGTGGAGGTCTAACTTTGAAGAACTGTTCCTTTAATCCTTCAGCACAAGGTGTCTCATGGTTGTGCCGCCTGACTACTTTCCATTACAGTGTAGCGTCACACCGGTGTGATCTGAAGATTCTAACACTTCTAACTGACCAACACTGCAGGTTAATGGAGATTCAGGATTACAGTCAATACGTTGTCGTCTTTACACTCAGAAGTTTACATTTATACTTTTATACATCTGACAGTCCATCAAGAACTAAATCACTAGTCCCCTAGGTGCTCCTTGAAGAGGTGGGTCTTCAGATGAGGCTTGAAGACAGCGAGGGACTCAGCAGATCTGATCACCAGAGCTAGTTCGTTCCACCACTGGCGGGCCAGGACTGAAAAGAGTCTTGATTCATGTCTTCCTCTTCCCTGTATCGTTTGATTGGTCCTTGTTATTTGTAGTCATTTTATCATCAATCATTAAATCTCTTTCTCTAATAGATGCAGTAGAGTGTGTGTGTACGTGTGTACATGTGTCATTACTGCGTGTCTGAACAGGCTGGACGGTGATGGGGAGAAAATGGGCTTTTTATTTTTCCATTTCACCTAGATTATCTTTACCTACAGAGCATTTCCGTGTGTGTGTGTGTGTGTGTATGTGTGTGTGTGAGAGAGAGAGAGGAGCCATCAGTTAGCACTTTATTGCATTGCTATTCCATATCAGATGGAGTGTCAGTAATACGTCCAATCAGATCGCTCCTTCCCCCTCCCCCATAAGTATAACTGTCATCTCTCTCTGGGTGGGTAGGGTGGTCCTCCCTCTCCCCCATCACTCAGTGTACTGTTCTCTCTCTCTCTCTCTCTCTCTCTCTCTCTCTCTCTTTGAGTGAGTAGGGTAATCATCCCTCTCCCCCATCACCCAGTATTACTATCCTCTCTCTGGGTGTAGGGTCCCCATCAGCTACTGTAACAGAATTAGCAGTTAGCGTTCTCTTTTGAGTGTGTTGATCTGCCAGTTTGAGAAGGTTATTTAGAGAATTTTGAAAAAGCATCAGTTATAGACCCGTCACTGACTGTGAATGAAAGCACTGGTCTAACCAGTGAGTGTGTGTGTGTGTCAGATGGTCTAATCAGTAGTTGTATCAGATGGTATAACCAGTGTATGTATGTCAGACGGTCTAACCAGTAGGTGTGTGTCTGGTGGTGTAACCTGTTTTTGTGTGTGTGTGTGTGTGTGTGTGTGTGTGTGTCAGATGGTCTTACCAGAGTGAGTGTGTCAGGTGGTCTCACCAGTGTGAGTGTGTCAGGTGGTGAAACCTGTGTGTGTGTGTCAGGTAGTGAACAATAATAGTTCTATTCCAAGACTCTTTACTGAAGGAGTCGCTGTGGAAGCGCTGTTGTCGTATCTGTTCTTATGTCTGTTACACACACATTTACTGTTAGCCTTGCACTAACATACCTCCAGAATCTCACAGAAGTTAAATGAGCACTATCTGTGTGTTTTCTCCTCTGATTTTTACGTCTCACTTCATGCCCATCTTGTTAACATATAATTCTTCTGTACTTAAATTTTGTTAAATTATATTATTTAATCAAAGATACAATATAAGGAGGTGACCTCTGTCCTCAAAGATTCCTGGAATGTGTCAGTATTTCTAAATACTGGCCCCTAGTGTGACAACTGACCCTGTGTTCCTCCTCAATTTTCCACTGGATCTACAAACCGTAGCTAAAAGCAGCCACAGAAAAACACCCTGAAATGGTTGAGGCAAATTGTGTATTTCTTTCTTTAATATCTTTTCCATTATCTTCACAGTGATTGGATGTGATTGCGTGTGTGTAGTTTGTGTGGTGGACACACATATAGATAAACAATCACACTTTCAGTTTAGCCCACAACTGCTCAGTCTTAGATTTTTCACTGGTGTCATTTGGAAGAACTGTAGTCTATTTATCTGAACGTGTCTGGACTGACCAGTCTGGTTTGTCCTTAAGGAAATTATTCTATCAATCATCTTTCTGTTTTCCATCCAGGGTGGATCAATCAATTGATTAATCAGTCAGTCAACCTTTATTTGACCCTTTTGAGGGCCCTTCAGTCCTTGGAGAGTCCAATCTTAGAAACGTGAGCCATAAAGGTATTTTATGTATAAGTACACCATAAAACACACTTTCCTAATGAATGAACAGAAAACAGACAGTTTTTTTTAGCTTAATGTTTATTGAATATTTGAGGGTCAAACGGTGAAGCAACAGAGGCACCATGTGTTTCTACCTTTTCACCATCGTCTCCAACATCTTTTTCTCATTCTTCTTCTAGCTAAGGGCTCCTATGGTGCCCCATAGAACTGCATGGTTAAAAAGTTGTAAAATTTGGTACACTGATTGAGGACAGTCCCCTGGTTCTTTCCACCAAATTTCATATCTGTACCTCAGGTGATCTATCCCCAACCCTGGGCCAAAGTTTCCAACCAGAATTTTCAAACCCAAGGTGCCTTTGAGTTCCTCGGATAAAGCCAATCAAAATCTGTGCTGAAGCCACCAAACTGGAAATATATCTGTTACGTCTGATCTTTGTTCAACTGAAATTTCAGTCTAACATCAAGTTGCCATGGTGATTCTGCCCTGCTCTACTGCTTGTACTTCTTGTCACTGCTCGCAGTTATTAGTATTTAAAGTAGATTTGATTATCCATGTAGTTCCAATCGCAATCTGTGAATGACTTATCCACCGAAACTTGTTTACTCAGCAGCACATATCGTCATAAGGTTGTGCCACCTGACTACTATTCATTAAAGCGCAGTGTCTTACCAGTGTGATTTGGAAGGCTCAACACTAATGATTCTAACATTTCTAACTGATCAACACTGCAGATTAATGGAGATTCAGGATTGCAGTTGATACACTGTTGTCTTTACAGAGTTTATATTCATACTGTAATATATCTGGCAGTCCATCAGGAACTAAATCACACTAAACTCGGGCGGCAGCCCAACAGCTGACACTCCAACTCACAGGTGGAGTGCTGTGCAGGACACTCAAGAGCACAACACACACACAACCCAGAAACATACACAACCCAGAAACACACACAACCAACAAACTCACATAGCCAAAAAATATACACTATCAACAAACATGCACAACCAACAAACACACACTTGCTGTCTGACGCTGTAAAACAAATGTGTACTCTACTGAACCACCTGTTCTGGTTACAGTCTTTATAAACTGTTTTTATCTGGAATTTATCTTCTCCCTTGTTCATTCAGCACTACTACAGCACTGTAACCATAGCAACCACAGCTTGTACTGTTGTACAACGAATGTGATCGTCCTGTTGAACGAGTCAAAATCAAGAGTCACAGCAGCGTTGAGGTAAACGTCTCATTGATGAGAGAAATTTAGAAAATTAACGCCTTTATTTTATAAAATAGATAAACTTACAACATCAATAAGATGCCAGGCAGTACTGCCAGGCGGTACAGCTGCCTGTACACCACTGGCATCTAAGTGTGGCTCTGCAGTCAGGGGCGCAATCAGAGTAAATACAAGAACAATTCACAACACAAAATATTGGACTGTTAAATTTTAGTGTGAAATGCTGAAGCCTAAGCAAAAAAAAACATCAAACAGCAACGAGCAGAACTGATGAAAACACCATCCTGAACAGTTACGTCAAAATTCACTCACATAATGAACCGGACGGTGTGACCATCTCAGACTTCTGAGATGATCAGAGCAGCTCAAGTCCAGAGCTGAGCTGCAGGTTATCACAGCGTTACTGAGATTCACACGTTTTAAAAGAAAGTTCGCATCACAGTAACTTTTCCACCACAAGCTAGCACTGCACACAGTCGTTAATTTTCCGTCAGTACATCTATTTCCCAGCAGCAGGTAAAAAAAAACAAAACATACTTTTCAGCGCCAAATTGGCATCCCAAAGTGTTCTTTTTTCCTACTGAGCGTCAATTCTTCTCGTGACTGATGTTTCTGCTCAGTGGACAAACAGGTTCATTTATTTTAATGAAATTATTTATGAGTGAAATGGACTTTAAATCAAGACACTGTTTCAGGAAATAATGTTTATTAGAAACACCCACCATTTGCTTCCATTCATTGGCCACTTTATTGGAAACATCCACCATGGGCTTCCACTCATTTGCCACTTTATTTGAAAAACCTGTTTCTGATAGAGTGGCTGGTGTAAGGAAAAGAGATCTGAAGAGAGATCTTTTATTTTTCTTTGTAGTAACGAATAATTGTTTTGTGGAGAAACACAGCTGCCATCCATCACTCCCTCTGTTCCCTCCATCTTTACTACCTCTGTCCATCTTTCCATCTCTCTCTCTCTTTATCCCGTTCTCCATCTTCTCCACCCCCCGCCCGTCTCTGTCTCTCTGTCTCCTGACAGACGCTGCCCAGAAAGCGCAATTTTAACTAATAGCTACTGTTGGGCATTCAGTCACCACACACACACACAGGCTGCAGAAAGTATCTTAAATAGCAGGACTAAAAATACACTTACAAAAAGAACAAATGACAACAAAAATCAAAGGAATGAAATATGTGTAGCGAAAGAGAGAGTGACAGAGATAGGGAGAATGAGAGAAAGAGAGTGAGATTATTAGAATGAGAGGGAGACAGAGTGAGAGAAAGAGTGAAGTGGTGCTGGTTAAAGGACGTGTTTACAGGATGTTATAAAAGCAGATGAGTGAAATTATGGAGGGATGGTGAGAGGAGGTGTGAAGCAGAACACCAGCAGAAGTGGTGATTTTCCCTCCCCCTGAGAACAAATCTCTCTCTTTCTCTCTCTCTCTGTCTCTCTCTCTCTCTCTCTCTCTCTCTCTCTCACACGCACACACACACACACTCACTCACTCTCATCCTTCTCCCCCCTTACTGCCATCTCTCTTTCATCCCATTCCCTCCTTTCTCTCTCTCACTCTCTCACCCCTCTCTTTTTCCTCCCTCTCAGTCTCTGAATGCTGTTTCTGGAGTGAATCCAGTCACACCCCCAGCTGAGAATTGGCCTGTTTACTAACCCTCATCCCTCCATCATCTCCCTCTCTCTTTTTCTTTCCTTCACCCCACCATCATCACACTCTCTCACTACAGCAGTCTTTCTTTTCTCCAGATCACAATTTTCTCTCTCTCTCTCTCTCTCTCCCTCTCCCTCTTTCTCTCTCTGTAACTGAACAGTGTGTTTGATGTCTGGTTTCTGCAGTGATTCGTGAAAATTATACCATACCCTGTGCTTATGTGTGTATGTGTGTGTGTTTGTGTGTATTTGTGTGTGTGTGTGTGTGTATGTGTGTGTGTGTGCGTGTATGTATTTGTGTGTGTGTTTGTTTGTGTGTGCGTGCATGTATTTGTCTCTGTGTATGTATTTGTGTGTGTGAATATTTTAATTACATTAAACATTAAATAATCGTCTACTCCTCAAACAGAGACTTCCAACAGTCTCCTAGTTCTCTGTGCAAATTTTGGACCTGCTGTCCTATAACAGTCCTCAAACAGCTTCAGAAAAATTACAGTCAGTCAAGACAAGCTGCCGGAACCTCTAATATCCAGCCAGTCAGGACAAGGAGGCGGAGCCGCCCAATATCCAGCCAGTCAGGACAAGGAGGCGGAATCTCTAACACCCAACCAGTTAGGACAAGGAGGCGGAACATCTAACATCCAGCCAATCAGGACAAGGAGGCGGAACCTCCAACTTCCAGCCAGTCAGGAGAAGGAGGCGGTACCTCTAACATCCATCCAATCAGGACAAGGAGGCGGAACCTCTAACTTCCAGCCAGTCAAAACAAGGAGGCGGAACCTCCAACTTCCAGCTAGTCAGGACAAGGAGGCGGAACCTCCAACATCCAGTCAATCGGAGGCGGAACCTCTAATATCCAGCCAGTTAGGACAAGGAGGCGGAACCTCCAACATCCAGCCAATCAGGACATGGAGGTGGGACCAACAACATTCAGCCAATCAAATCAAGATAGTAAAAACACAAATTTTACAACCAATCAGGACAAAGGAGCAGGACCATCAGCCCAGTAGCCAAATGGCCCGGAGAGGTCACTCAAGCTGACATTTTTGAAAAGGTGTGAACCTCCACTTTGCCTGGATTTACCCGTTTAGCTCCACCCATGCGCCCCCTGTCAGAGGCATGTTCGCTGTTCGTTTTGCGGTTTGAATCACAAACATAGAACACAGAGAGCCTTTAATTAAATTTTTTCTGCCGACTGACTAATATTTCAGACATTTTCCTAGACCCCGCCCCCCGGACGCTCCACGCCGCACCGCCATCGCTCAGGCTCTCATGGGTTGTCGTGGTCACCATGCCGCTGGAGTTTTGATGGCGGCATGACGAGTAGATATCACTTCAAAAAGCTCACAGAGACCTTCAAAAGAGCACAATCACAACAAATAGCACCACACACACTATCCACACCTCCAATTACTGACAATTACAGAGAATTACTCACAGGGAGACCGTATGTGTGAGAATGTGTGTGTGTGTGTGTGTAATATATATATGTATATATGTAT
>JBBJLS010050821.1:0-13397 GCA_037577275.1 Bryconaethiops microstoma
CCTGACCTCAACCCCATCCAACACCTTTGGGATGAACTGGAACAGAGATTGTGATCCAGGCCTTCTCGTCCAACATCGGTGCCTGAGCTCATAAATGCTCTACAGAATGAATGGACACAAATTCCCACAGAACAACTCCATATTAAAGTCTATGGATTTGAATGCAGTGTCATTAAAGTCCCTGTTGGTGTAATGGTCAGGCGTCCCAAAACTTTTGTCCATATAATGTATTACAAAGCTCAGCTGAACATGACAGTTACCCATATCCCAGAAAACTCAGACAACTACCTCGAAGACTCACTAGAGCTCTCTCTACAGCAGTATGTCCTGATGTTATCTAACAGAGCCAAATAGAGAATGGGGTGAAGGCACATGTTAATGCCTGTTAATGCCTTTGTGACTCTGTGTGCATTTTGCACAACACAGTTACACTTTCCCCTCTCCTTTAGACTAAAGTGCCATAGCTGCAGAATGTGGTAGGGCACGAAAGAAATTATGTAGATTAAGAAGACTGAACCCACAATCAGAGCTACTTTTCTCTTCTCCAAAGGGCTGATGTTTGCGTTTCTTAAAACCACCCATATTATACCAGAATAGGACGAGAAAGTGACCACGAATGGAAACAGGCACCCCACGACCGCCATAAAAGTCCTGTAGTTATATTTGTGAGACATTGTATCTTTAGTGAATAACCTACAGCGTCTTGAATCATCTTCTATGCCTGCGAACATAAAGACTGGACTTGAGAGGATGGCCACAATGATCCAGACCAGCACGCTGACCATCTTGGCGTGTTTGGGACGCACGCGTTCACGTGTGAAGAAGGGGTGAACGATAGCCAGGTATCTGTTGAAACTGATGCACATGATGAAATAGATGCTGACGTACAGGTTGCAGACAAAGAGGAAACGCTCAATCTTGCAGAGAGGTTGACCAAATTTCCATTCTTTATTTTTTACGGAGGAGCTGATGATCAGGGGAAACGTCAGGACGTAGAGGATGTCACTGACGGCCAGGTTGCAGGAGAAAACCACTCCCGTGTGCCAGTTCTTCCTCTCCTTCATCACCAGTATACACAAGGCAAAGATATTTCCCACCAGAGCCACACACAGCTCAGAGCCGTATATAAAAGGTAACACTTGCTTTGCAGATGTGGAGTTACAGGAGCAGTTTTCATTCCCTGCCATTTTACTGTGCCTCCTGCAAACAAAAGAGAATAGAAGTTTGTTCTTGCAGCATTCATTATCGACACCCTTTTTAATGATTCAACTGATTTTGGTTGTTAGAAAACATAAACATGGACAGAACTGCATCATTGTGTTAAAATTGGAATAAGTTTGACTATATTTAATAGCTGGTGTGAAATACGATGGGTGGAACACACTAGGACGATTTAACTCAAGGATTATTAAAACTGAGTACTTCTTTAATAAAAACAATATGATAAAAATATTCAAACAGACCATCAGTATTTTTTTTTCCGCCAACATGCCATGCATTCGTTTTTTTTTAAAAAAAAAGGAACACTCAACCAGATTCATATTGGTGTAACATTTATCACAAAACTACATCTACCACTATCTGTGCTGAGGAAGCGGATATGCTGTGCAGTAGTTTATCATATCACAGCATGCAAGGTATTTTCCAGCCTTTAAATCTATTTGGTTTTTAATGAAATTGACTTGAATTTATTTGACTCCTCTGAAAAGACTCACAGCCAGCTATAAAATTACTCTAATTTTAATAACTTTCAATATTCATGTCTTACCTTTACATACACATTGGCAGATTTTCTCATCCAGAGTCACTTATCTGGATAATGTTACAGATATACAGGGGTGCTGTGAATAAAAAAAGAATAGTCTGATGGTTACTGATGAGTGAATCTAATTCAAAACTCACCCATACCTTCAACAAAAGGATTTAATCTCCCCCATCTCTATTTCTCTCTCTCACACACTAACAAAAAAAAAAAAAAAAAGATTCTTCAGCACCCCTTGTCCCTGAAAATACCCCACAGCTATGGGTGGATATGAATGCAGTGTTTGGAGTCTTGCCCAAGGACTCTTATAGGGGCACGAAGGGCAAAGGTGTTACCCACTACACTTGTAAACTTTCAAGAAAATGTTACTTAATACAATCCCAATGCACACATCATGTCTTTTGACCTTGGACTAAATTATGTATTCATGAGCATTACCAAAGAGACAGTCGCTGTCCCAATAAATACCATGCATCTCCATCATTTTACTTCTGCATAATTTAAAAACAGTGGGCATCTTTTATGTTGTGCGAAATAAAGTAAATATCAAAAGGAATGGTCCAAATTTGCTTAAAATTAATTTACATTAACTTAAGACCATTATACATACATGTGTATGTTTAAAAACTTCAATGCACTAATGTTGCACAAATAAAAACAAATGTTCTTGAGCATTTGACTCAAGAAGCAGCAAGCATGCTGAAGTAGTTTAGGAGCGTCATCAAGCTCTCAGAAAAACATTAAACAACGCTCGCATTGAAAAAGCTGTCAAACCACTCTAAACGACTGCATCTACATCTTGATTGAACTAAATCTTTCTGCAGCCATCTTTCAACACACTAGTGTCGCAGTTATCAGGTGTTATTGAAAGGAACTCTCTGCCCCATGAAGATTCTACAACTGGTGTTCCCCAGGGCTCAGCGCTCGGACCCCTTGTTTTCCTTATAAACTCACTCTGTGATCTCCTTCCACTGTTAAGCCGATCATCCCAGTCAGAGCTATTGTACATCCCAGGGGATGCATCTAACCTGATTATCACTCAAAGGGCTGAAAAGCCCAAAATCTTAGTTGAAGATCTCTCATTTTCAACTCAAATTAAGAATCACTCCCGAATTCACAAATACCATCTTTAATCAACAAATATCAGAAAAATTGGTCCATTCCTCACTACAGACACAATACATACCCAATCACTTGTCATTTAAAGACCGGACTACTCCAACTCACTCTTGGTTGGGCTTCCTCTGAAGACTACCAGGCTTCAGATTTAAAACTCTAATCACCTATAAAGCTAAATATGGTCGCGCTCATCAATACTGATCTGCGCACGAGTAACAGCTCGCACTCCTAGAGCATCAAATACGGCAAAACTTGACCCACCTTTTCTCAAAGGTCAGAGAGATATATCAAGACTTTTCGCAGCTTCGGAAATTTTCGAAGTTTAGAACAGCATTGGGGAAGGGCCTGGGTAGAGTAGTAACTTTCTGCTTTACAAGATTAGTCTGGCAGCAGCTCTTGAATGAAGTCTTATCAGTGTGAGGTACACATTTCCTTTGGAGACTACAAAGCACCCATGTACAATTTCTGCCATAGATGCAGATATTTTTGACTAAGCAGTGCGTATTACTATGGCTTGTTTTTACAAAAATAAAACTAAAATGAGAGGAAATGACCATATCCTATTGCTTCCACTGAGCAGTTCAGATAATTTCTGGTTTCTGTAGAACAGCTCATTTGACAAATTACTCTGAAGGACTTAACCATTTAACCATACACTAACGCAGAAGCAGTGTCCCCTTTTAGGTTCGCCCAGGCACGGATAAGAAAATCTGGTATTTAACATTACTTGTGAATTTACCACAAACACCCATTGGATACAAACACCCCCCCCACCCCCCCCCCAAAAAAAAAAAAAAACCAAAAACAAAAATCCAGTATAAAGCTGTAACATTTTATGAGCAACCAGAAAAGGGGAAGGTAAGCAACACCCCGACACATTTGAGTAAGTGCATGACAAGTGTATGATGGCACCACTTTTGGGCTAAGAATGGGCCCAAAGTAATATCCGGTGAAAAGTGGTCCATTAGGATGGGGTCTGTAACCCTACATCCACTTACATTGAAGGTCCAGTTGATGGTTAATATGAAGCACTCAAAGCAGAAGCATGGAATGGAATCATGCGGTTTGATAAGATCAGCAAATGCCATGGTAACACAGTAAATACAGGAAATGTTTGGCTCAAACTTGATCTGATAACTTTGTATTTCGTTGTTTAATACATGTCCATCAGTCCAAGTTCTCTTAACTCCTCCTGAATCTACTGCTTATATTCCCATAGATCATCTTAACATTAAATGCAACCATCCGTTTGTTCTCCCCTACTCCTCAATCCTGCTCCAACAGTGTGATTAAATACAAAATAAACTAAACTACAATCATGTATCTTAGTCCCTACAGGAAACCCACAGAACATTTATAGGGTGACAACTTGGCAAACGTACAAATGTGAGCATGGTGCCAATTACAGCATAAAAGCAACAGCAAATTTTCCTTCAGCACAACCTGAAAACTTAGACTCACATCCAGCAATTTAACCAAAAAGATACTTACAATATTACGACACACAGACACAAAACAATTCTGCTCAGCGTCCTAAGCCTTCTGTTACACTTTCCTGTATGAGATCTAGTAAGATGCACGCACACACTTCACACAGCCTTGTCACTTCCTCTGATTTTTCTCCCGCCTCACCACCTCTTCTGCTCAAATTTCAGATAAAATCAAGTCTAGAACTGAAGCGGACACAAAGATTACAAGCAGTGGATAACAGTCAGTGATTTATTGGTGTATAAGCAATGCAACATTTACATAAACGCTATTAGACAAAATCTCTCGAGTGAATGCAGTCTTTCCTCTGCCATTTAAGGGAAGACCATTTTGCACAGACGACGTTTCTAAACTTGGAGAAGTTTGGCAACAAGGTCAGTGCAGCCGATACGGTGCAGAGTCTTGGTTCCTTTTTAATCTCACCGTCTGTTGCTCTTTGACCCCCTTTCATTCTTTTTGAAGTCCTTCTTCATTCTGCCTCCTCTCGGGCCCGCTTTAAAGCCCGAACCAGTTTTTGATTTTTGCCCTTTCTTTGTCGAACCAGGGCCTTTCTGTGGGCCAGTTTTCCTCCCCACAAAACCTTCACCTTTGCTTCCTCCAAACTTCTTGCTTTTCCCGAACTTGTTGCTGGACCTTCCCATGGTTTTAGCTCTGAAGCCCTTCCCTACTAAACCAACTTTACCAATTTTCTTCTGTCCAAACTTCCTGTCAGCAGGTTTGAGGCTTCTTGTTTCCTCTCCAGTGGCTTCTGAAGTGGAAAATTTCCTCTTTTTAAAGGGTCTGGGTGACTTGCTTGGGCCAGGTTTCCTCTTTCCCGAGGGGAACATATCTGAAACAAAAACAGAGGCAATTGAACGTTGGCTCTTCTGGTTGTAGTTGTAAAACAAACCAGTGACCACAAGAAAATGTATACCCTCATCAGGTTCCTCCCCGACTGCCTTCCTGTAGTAATCGGCCTCGTCCTCAGACTCCTCAGCTGCTGCCTGGTCCTCCTGCATCCCAGGATCTTCCACGTCACTCTTGTCAGACTCCGCCCCTTCCTGCTGCCGCTTCTTCATCCCTTCCAGGCTCTTTTTCCTGCAATTACCAAATACTCTAAGATGATAGCTCATATGAAAACAAATGCCTATATTAAAAAAATGCAGTCCTGTTTTGATACTGAAAGATATGGCAATATAGCATTAGGACTGGGTATGCAGAACCAGTTCATAATAGGCACTGGTTCCTGACTGGTCAATGTCAAAATATCTATAATCTATCAGGAAGAACAGTGCTGCTAGTGGTATGTATATGCAGAATTAATGCAATCTAACAGTTGAATTTTCAAATCGTTGATGCTGGAATGGATCAGTAAGAGGGACGGCAGCATTTGTAGTGAGTGATCCATTCTTCAAAAAAAACTCTCACACATTTTCATCTGATGTCTATATTTTGCACCAAATTATGGCAATCAGAATCGATGAGTATCAATAAGTATCGCTACTGATATGCAGGACCAGTATTCTTCCTATATCCATCCCTCGAATGCTCACTGAACAGGACTATGTTGTAGATTTTAGACTGCTAGAGCAACATTTACTTGTTCTCCTCCCGATTTAGCTTCTTTTGAGCAACGTTTTGTTCCTGCTTCTTTTTACGTTCAGCTTTCTCCTTCAGACGGGCCTCTTTCCTCTTCAGGATCTCCTTGATGTCCTCTTCAGACTTTGTGACTACACAGAACATTGGGTTTTATTAGCAAAGGAAATTGGTGAGTTGGTACTTTACCTCCTCACTAGTGAATCATTTACACTGATCGCGCATGCACCATTAACATGCACGCTGATATTAATCTCACAATTTCCTTGTATTTGTTCCCCCTACTCATTTTAGAGCTTATTTACATGACCAACTGCACATGCACATTTCTGTTACTGCACTTTTAAGGCTGATAGGTACATGAGCTCTATTGTGCCTTAACCTAAAAGCTGAAACTTGGTTCATCATCAAAGTGTGAAAGTACAGGGTTAAACCAGCATTTTGCAGCCACACAAGCAACCACAATAGTTTCAATGACCCACAAATGCAACCAATAGCAGAAACAATGCATCATACAGAATGTTGTATCAATCATTTTCTGTATGTAGCCACTTATCCGTGATGTACAAATTCAATACATACAAAAAGAGAAACAATGGGCGGCAGTGTCAGTTATGCTGGTCATGCATTTTGCCACATCAAATCAATAAGCTAGATCTGATGCAAACAATCATTAAAGTGATGCAACACACACACACTTACAAATAACACACTACAAATAACACACATCCCCTAGCAGTAATAAAATGGCACACATGTGTAGTCCACCAAATAGGCTCAAGCTTTTATTAAAAGTATATAATGTTATATTTAGTTACCACATATTGATGGCACCAATACTGAAGCTTTGGTAACGTTTCGTTATAATACAGCACAACCATGTGTTTCAAAAAAGTGACGAAATTTTGTTTTCCATGATTCAGTCATATCAGTCTCAATACATTTATAGTTCCCTGACCATAACAGGAGAAACTTACCTAAAGAATGATAAAGTATATTCCCATCTCCCATGCCCTCCACAATCTTCACCAGCTGCAGGGTCATTCTAGGGCCAATCTACACCAGAAAAAGAAAAATACAGATGGGTACTTTCAATAAATAGATATATAAAGTCATCTTTATATACAGAATCTTGTATTAGAATAAGGCATGTGCAGCTTGGAAGGGGGGTGTGAAGTATTTTTATTGTATTAAATAGCTTCTTTCCCTCACCTCTGTTAGTCTAACAGCGCTCTGCTGGGACTTCATGTTCCCACGGCCCGAATACACCTGAGGAAGCTCTGTGATGTTGTGATCACCGTCTTGCTCTGCTTCACTCTCCGACAGGTTAACCCCCCTTGTAGAGCGAGAACACAAGAATAAAAAAAGTTCTTAAATTAGAATCTAAAAGAACTCGAGAGACCACTTGCAGACTAGACTAAAACTGATGCATCAGAGCGTTTACTTTGAAAGATCACTGAACATTCAATGACGTTTGTGTCCTCATTTGCATCAAGTAGTACAAACTCAGATGTGAAATGTTGATTACTGAAGAAAAAGTGATGGTGGGATTTCCTCAGCAGGATTTCCCAGCCGGGCTGATGCCACGATTGTAAGACAACCGCAAAAGCATTCGGCTACGATCCTTTGACATTATTTAGCAGTCTTTTACTGTTGTGGAAAGGAAAGAAAAAAAAAAAAAACCCTCAGAGTTGAAAGTAGACTGAGTATTTACACCTAAAAAACCAACTGGGCACAAATCATGCCTCAGGGTCCTCTGGGTGACTTACTTCATTAGAAGTTCGCTGATGTCCTCCAGCTTGTTCATGTTGGGGACCCTCTCTTGCATGAGTTTCTTCACCCCTCGGCTCATGCCCACAGGGACCACCTTCAGACTGCTGCATGGGGAACAGGGGAGAACGTACAGGTAAATGAGGCAACATCGATCCTTCACTGCCAAGAGCTCTGCTCCAGGGCACATCAGTGCGTTTACTTTGAAAGCAATCACTGAAAGATCATGTTTAAAGGTTTCATCATGTGTACCCTGTTTTGCTGCCACCATACAGAGCAAAGACGTTACTTACTAATGGCGAAACTCGATTTCTTTAGTCTCTGGATCGTAGTTGACCAGCACACACCGTTTTATGTTGTTGAGGCTGACCTTAAAAGTGAAAGAAAGAAAAAATATTCAAAACATTCCAACAAACAGGGCCAACTGAACAGCTTTTAATGGAAACAGTGAGAGAATTTCAGTAAAGTTTGTGACACGTGATGTCAGGAAACCATGTACTGACCATGTGGTTTATTTTTGCATAAATCACAACATTAGTTCACTCAAGTTAACTTAAGACCAATGTTGATGAATGGGAATCTGATAGGAACTGCTCTTACTTTTTTACCTACAGTACAGGCTTGAATCAATTAGGCTTCTCTTACCAGGCTCAACTGAAAAATCCTTTTTTGTTAAACACTGCCCTGGGGCCTGTCTCACTAGGCAAATTCAACTAAAGCTTTTCAGATTCAATTTGTAAAATTTGCAATAAAACGCACAGGCAGACAGCAATAATAAAAACCAGGATAAGCTTCTGAAGGTCTGTAAACTCCTTAATTACAGATATTTGTGAGATACCTGAAGATAATCTGGCCTATAATTTTCTCAGGGGAAGAGTGAAAGATGTGCAGACATGGCCGATTTGGACAGAAGTAGAATTACAGAGTAGCACCATTAAAAGAGCAAATTAATCTAGGACCCTTTTAAAATTTCAAATCATGTTACAGTACTTTAACTGGGGTTCCTAACTTTGTTTAAGCTTCACAAAACCTACTGAATGCAGCTCATTTCATGATTGTGGATAGTAACTTTGTTAACCCAGGTTCGAACTTGTTAACTGATTAAACTGATGAATAAGTGAATGAGTGAATGATACCTTATGGACATTAATGGAGGGGAACATGTTCTGGAACATGGTGGCCATCAGCTTGATGTGCATGCCATCTAGGCCAAAGTTATTCAGCACCAGCAACGGATGATGAGTGAACTGCTGTTCGTGCATCCTGTGCCTCTTCAAAGATGAAATGACATCTTTGATGAGGGCGTACTGTAAAGATAAAGAACAAATGCATGATTTACTAGCAGCTCAAATTTCTGCTAAAGAGTTCTGAAGCAGCAGAAACGTCACTTTACAGTCATCATACAACATAACTCGTATATGTTTGCCTTTAAAATCATCAAACCACATGTAGAAAAGTAAACCACTATACCTTAGTGACCTGGAAAAACAGAGTGGGGCCGTTGGGCAGTCTGGCCAGTCTCTAGAAGAGGAAATTCAGAGTGAAGTCATTTACTTAATCAGACATATTCGTTAATGATGCTTCTAAAGCATCAGATACTGGATTCAAAGCGTTTAAGCTTTATAATTTTTAATTCAACACGTTCACGCATCCTGAACAGTTTGTTCTTGATGGCATATGAATAACATCACTTTACTTTAACCCTTAGAACACAAAGAGCAAGGATCCATACCAGAAGTGCAACAAAAGATAAATTATCAAATGGCAAAATAACTTTATATGGAAGTTCCTCTGGTTTGTGTTGATGTTTGAGGTGTCAGACATCAAGTTATCGTAACAAAAGTAATAATAAAATAATCAATACACTCACATTTACAGCATTTAGCAGACGCTTTTATCCAAAGCGACTTCCTTTCCCTAACTACAGGGGGCAGTCTCCCTGGAGCAACATGGGGTTAACCCCAAGACCCAGTGGTGGTGTGCTGAAGGTAGGATTCGAACCCATGACCTCTTGGTCCAGAGGCAAGTACCCTACAACTAGGCCACCACCCCCAATAGGGTTTTTTTTTTTTTTTTTTAAAACAGCACCACACAAAAAGAACATTAAGAACAAAAATCCCCAAACTTATTTTAGGTATTAGACAGGAAAAAATAAGATCTTTGAACCCGGGAGAACTTTCAGCAGAGTTTCCAGCTGCAAGTGGGTGGGGAAAACTTGCAGAGGGAGAGGGCAGGTAGTGGGCGCACCAAGCAATAAACAGCGAGTGTGTAGGAGCGCAGACACCGGTTCTAGACTGGCTCAAACTGGTGCTATTTGTCAAAATCAGATTTTACTAATAGACTGAGTCCTAAGGGTAAGGAGCCTCAATACCAGACCTCTCCACTGCATTAGAAATACCTATTGGTTGAACAATAAGAGGAGCTTCTAATGTGCATCATGTGCAATAGTCTCACCTTGTGCAGTTTTCTTAATGCGTGCCTAATCATTTCATTATGTGCAATATTCTTACCATGTGAAATATCACTGCTTGTCAAGATTACTGACCTGTATCATATGAAAAAAACTCCTAGTCACCATTTGTCTCATTAGCAGTTCACTTAACTTTAAGGTGAGTTTCTACAGTATTCATACCCCTAACATTTATGTATATAGTATAGACTTTCGGAATAAAGTCTTATTGGATTCATTTAGAATTTATTTTTTTTATATTGTTCTTATCTGTGCAGTGGTGACACAAGCAATTGCCACATCAGAATCGCCTTTATTGGCCGAGAATGTGAGTGACACATACAAGGAATTAGATTCCGGTCGATGGTGTCTCTCAAGCACAACAGTATAAAACAATATGTAAAGATACGTGTGTACGTGTGCCTACACCACACCCATATGTCTCTTACAGAGCAGGCTGCTGCTCCAACAGACGCGATTCTGATGGAATTATGTCAATTGGCACTGTCAGCCGTTCTAGTGTTAAGTGTGTTTTATTTTTATTCTTTTTTTCCATGTTCGAAATTTTATTATTGTGATCTTGTAACATTAAAATGCAACGTTTTTAATTGGGGTTAAAATGTTTTCTTTGAATAAATAAAATTTCACAAGAAACACGCTAGCCTAGATAGCCTTTATACATAGCATAAAAGTAAAAAAAACAATATATGCAGTGTTCTCTTCATTTTAGAGGTCAAAAAAGGATTTGCGGCTCCCAGTGTTTTCTCTTTTGTGGAAACCGGGTCCAAACGGCTCTTTGAGTGTCAAAGGTTGCCGGCCCCTGGTTTAGACCCTCTAGTACTGATCCAACACTTTTCATTATTCTGCTTAACCCACAGCACCCCACACCTACTTACCAAATTAACATTGGTTTGGGTTTTGGTGAACACAAGGAAGTGAGTGACCCCTAGTGGTCCTGCTGCATTCACGAAGTCTTTTAAAACATTTTTCTTTCGAACCTACAGGGCAAAGGAAAGCAATCAGAAACAAGAAACAGACAACTGACACGATGTAAGCCTAACGCTCAGGATGGGATTGATACCTTTAAAGAACTTGCTGTGTAGGGCTGCATGACACACCGCATATCCGTAACCAGCTGCCCCACGTTTTTCCCAACCAGCCCGCGGTGAAAGACGAAGGAGTGAGGGACAGTGCCATACTCCTCCTCAGCGACGCGGCTGCTGGACACACGGGCGGCCTTCTGGTTCTTAGTCTAGGAGACAAAAAATGAAAAATAGTTCTTTATAATTTACGAACATGTTCAACAACTGAGTCTGGGTTTAAATAAAGCAAGCGTTTATGGGCCAGGCATTAAAATCGATTAACTGAACACCAAGGGGCTTTTAAAGAAGGGAAAGTTCAGAGCACTTAAACTACCTTCGAGATCAAGTAGTCGTCGTAATCTCAAGTAGTCTTAACTACCCAAAGCAATTCAGTATTAAGAAATGGTGCTGATGCGGCGAGGTTGTAAAGTTTCAAGCCCCTGATTTAAAGAAACTTGTGAAGTTTGTAATCTGAATGGGATAATCAAGAACACTGCGAATAAACCTGCCGGTCTCTGCCTAATCAAACCGACCAGGAAAGGCATGCTGGGTAGTAATCGGCATGTCTTTCAGCATGTAGCACGAGTACTACTAACTCTACATTTTCAGCAAAAGTCCACAAATTATAATCAGACACTCTAAAATAACTCGCGAACTGAGTAACATCAAGTTTCCTAGCCTAGCACATTAGCATTTATCTCGGAAGAGTATTATTCAGTGCCTGTGACCTCTTACCTTGGTTTTCCCCATGTTTAATCAGCAAATAAAGTCGCAACTACTGAAAAGAGGGCGAAGAATGGAAATCTGTGCAGAAGTGTTAGAGATATCCCGTTGTTTTCTGGTAAACATCATCTCCAGCAGCCCTCACGGTCAGCTCCCTGCAGCCCACGCTGGAACGGCATGGGGCGCTGCGAGTCACGTGGGTTCAGAGCTGTCTGTGTCTCCACCTGCTGGACAGGAGAACCTCAGGAAAAACACGTGTTTAGCAAACCCAGAAACACGTGTTAGGCCCTCCAGCAGGGATGTTAACAAAAGGACCACTGTAGATGCAGGTTTTCACTCCAAACAAACATGATCCTACCTGATTCCACCAGGTCTCTGTCTTCTATCAGGATCCCACCTGATTCCACCAGGGGCCGTATTACAGAAACTTTATATCTTAAGTATATAGTTAAAGACGATTTAAGATAGGATTTTTTTTCAATTTGGTATTACAGAAGCAAACCCTACTGAATTTAGAAATCCTATTTTACCTTGAGTTAGGAATCCTAAATAAGCAATCTAACATCGATGATCGACTTTTGTGTCTGTTACCTAGCAACTAACGCAACATGTCATCTGACGAAGTAACTTTTACCTGCTGCCACTAGTAACTTTACTAGGCTACAGTCCTTAACATTGTATCGTCAGAGTATCTTCATTACTATCTTCAAAATATGGATACTAAACAACGTCGTGCTCTGAACTTTAAGCCAGACGAACTGGCCAATGTGACCAAAAGTATTGGGACAGAGCTGTCATAGAAAACTATGTTGTCAAAAGTATAGGGACTCACACACACTCTCTCTCTCTCTCGCACACACATTCGCTTTGAAAATCACCTTTAGCGAAAAAATGAAGCGCATTTGTTAATTGTACCACAACCGGGAGAGCCCCGTGCCGACGGTCCAAATTACCCGTAGCCTAAATAATCAGCAGACGACAGTTAGGACAGCGGAAGTGTTATCCTAAAGTTAGAAGAGTTTAAGATTTTTTGAGGTTATGCTTCTGTAATACACTTTTCTTAATTTAATTTAGGATAGGAAAATTGACTTAGGAACGGTTGTTCTGTAATGGCTTTTTCCCAAATTAAGACCCTAAACTGCCGATATCATGGTTACCACACAGTTAAGATTTTCAAGTTAGGAAGTTTCTGTAATACGGGCCCATGTCTCTGTCTTCAATAAGGATCCCACCTGATCTCAGTTTTCACACAGGATCCCACCCGATTCCACCGTAGTGTAATGTTTTCCGGGGGTGGGGGTACGACACCAGGACCGTGCAGAGATGTTTGAAGGGGCGAGTGCTTAAAGTTAAAAAAGGGGCATATAGAACCAGGCTGAATAACAACAACCCACATTCATCAAGAATCTAATATGGAATCGCATCATAC
>JBBJLS010050852.1:0-13397 GCA_037577275.1 Bryconaethiops microstoma
AGTCCCTGCTGCTGAAAAACATCCCCACAGCATGATGCTGCCACCACCATGTTTCACTGTGGTGATGGTGTTCTTGGGGTGATGGGATATGTTGTGTTTGCACCAGACATAGTATTTTCCTTGGTGGCCGAAAAGTTCAATTTTAGTCTCATCTGACCAGAGAACCTTCCTCCATACATTTGGGGAGTTGCCTACATGCCTTTTGGCAAACTCCTAACATGCCTTCTTATTTTTAACACTAAGTAAGGGCATTTTTCTGGCCACTCCCATAAAGCCCAGCTCTATGGAATGTATGGCTTATTGTGGTCCTATGGACAGAACTCTGCTGTGGAACTCTGCAACTCCTTCAGGGTTACCTTTGGCTTCTTTAAACTGTATTTTCATGCTCTTCAGTGATTTCAAGATAACAAAATGAGTATTTTGCCCTGCCTTTCCCAGCAGATAGATCCTCATATCTTATCAGTGTGGAAAAGAACCTGCAGGTAAAGTCTCACCTGTTTGCCGTCGATTGCCCCGCGCATCTCTTTGAAAGTCGCTTCAAACTTGCCTATAAAGTCATGCTTTCCATTTGAGTCCCAGTCCCACACGGTGCACTGAGGACAAAAACAACAAAATATAATTTAGTTTTCACAGATCTCTAATTCTGCACTCTGCAATCTTCTAGGCTTTGCTAAAAACAGCTCAGCAAAGAAAATGAGCAAAAACAAAGAACAAGGAAGCGTCAGAGGTTAATGCAAACAGCAGAAAAAATCCCTGAGATCCCTGAGAGAGAGAGAGAGAGAGAGAGAGAGAGAGAGAGAGAGAGAGACTGAAGGAGAGAAACAATCAAAGAGAGAGAGATAAACAATGAGAGACAGAAAAGCAAGAGATACAGTAAATGAGAGAGAGAGGAAGAAACATTGAGAGAAACAATGAGAGAGAGAGAGAGAGAAGAAGAGAGAGCAAGTAGAACATGTGAACGGATGGTGGAACAGACTCCTGTATCACCGCAGGCCATGAATAAACCATTAAGAGACAAAGTTTTATAGTTATATCTAGTATTCAGAACAGTAGCAACAGACTGATATTGATGGGAAATCCACACTTTGGTATTTACATTCATCACTGAAAATACTGTATATCAGATACATAACTGATTACTTCTATCAATCAGAACATAATGGCGGGTCATTCTCACATAACCACCTCAGGACACGTCCATAAAAATGACATCATCAACATTAATAAACAACATGCAAAGAATTTCGAACACCAGCTGGGGCTCTTTTTTATTTTAATCATTTTTTAAATTACCCTATTTCTCAGTATTGGGGGTGGTGAAGTGAGGGTGGTGCAGGGTGTTGTAGGGGGCTCCGCCCATGAGGACAGTGAGAGGCTCCCTGTAGGGGGCTCCGCCCATGAGGACAGTGAGGGGCTACGCCCATGAGGACACGGAGGGACTCCCCGTAGGGGGTTCCGCCCACGAGGACATGGAGGGGCTCCGTCCACAAGGACACGGAAGGACTCCCCGTAGGGACACAGAGGGGACGTCAGAGGTAAACCCTCAAAGGAGAGCGTCCCAAAGGACCCACCTGGGCCGCCCTCGCTGTGCGGAGCGCAGGCCAGGATGGAGTCCAGAGAGACGCGGCGGGGTGGGGCTCACAATACGCTTTCCTTTGCCTCCGTCTGCCCCTCCTCCGCCAGTTGTTGGGTTTTTGGGTATCCTGGGGTGCACCATAGGGTGGGGGGTACTGTCAGGTCTGGTTACTGTGACGGTTGGATTACTGTGACCTTTTCTGTTGGATTGTGTTTTGGGGACTTTTATTATGATGGCTGAGGACACCGGTCTTGTATTGGTGTAATGTGTCCCAGCTGACCGGTGTGCTCAGAAAATTAGATGTTTGTGTTGATTGGTATGTAAGTTCATGTCTGGTGGCCCTTAGTGTCAGTCCACCATCACATTGGCTCTAGTAAGGTGTTTCTCTAGTCTCCGTTTGTTTTGAAGTTTGTTCTGGCCATCGTTCTCTTTGATTTGTGTTTTTCAATAAAGTAAAGAAAATGGATGTATGCGAATGCGCCTGCTTTCTGTGCCTGGAGAAGGAGGAGAACCATGACACCCCCCAGATAAAATGACAGCCCCCACCATAATGACAATCAAAATTAACGCCCTCAATAAAATGACTGTCGATGACACCCCTCCCCAATAAAATGAATACAGAAAAGATTCCCCCAAAATGACTGTCAAAAACAACCCAACCAACAAAATGGCAACAATAAAAGCCACCCCATAAAATGACAAAATCTCTCAAAATAATGACTAGATCCAAAGCCCCACAATGAAATGACTGTCAACGACCAATGCCCCCCGACAATGAAATTACTATGTCGAAAACCCCTTTAATAAAAAGACTATATCGACACCCCCCAACGGAATTATGACAAAACCAGCTCCTCCAATTAAATGTCTACATCAACAGCCACCCCCACAAATTGACTACGTCAAAATCAACTGCCCAAACAATGACTACACCCCAATGAAATAACTGTCAAACCGCGGCCCCCTACAATGAAATGGCCACGTCTACACCCGCTTGAATAAAATGACAACATCCAAAACACCCCCCAATAAAGTGACTACACAGACACCCCCCACCCCCCCGCCGATGAAATGACTAAATCTTACCCCCTCCTGATAAATTGTTAAAACCACATTTCTACCCCCTGGACGAAGTAACTGTCGACAACCCCCCCATTCACAAAATTATGTCTTCTCCCACTCTGGAAAATGTTATAAAAATGTGTAAAAATGATTTAAAACAACTAATGTAGCAGAAATAAAAAGGATGTTATTGGTTATTCCCCATGTCTTACATGAGATTTTTAGGGGTTATTTGTTATTGCTAGGTTACAGGCAAATAAGACAGATTCTCAATTGAAGTGCTATTATTGGGTGATTCAGGCACTCACAGAAAACCGCTCAGCCAATCAGACTGCAAAACAAATGCGTATAAAAAAATTAATAATTTCAAAGAAAATTCTTCTGGTTGGTCATAATTCCTCCAGCATTATTGTCTCCAGATCCAAACAGACAAGTGGACATACAAGGTGGTTGTTTCCAATAAACTGGCCACTCTGTGTATAACCACGACTCTGAAGGAGCAGCAGTAAGGCACATAAAGGAGCAGCAGGATGTAGATTAAACCTGACAACTCCAGCTGTTCCAGTATAGGCTAGAGGCCTCTGGTTATTGGTGGCGATGGAGAAACATCTCACTGGTGCAGAGCTTCTGCCCTGCAGTCAACCCGACTGCCAAACATCTGCTTCCAATGTCACACACAACAGCAGAAACACAGCTGGACCACAGTAAGGGGAGCAGAGGAGAAGAGACTCCATATCACCAAATATCTACACACTGCACCACGGCTTGTTCCTCCAAGCATCTACACGCTTCATCATGGCCTGTTCCTCCAAACATCTACACTCTCCACCATGGCCTGCTCCTCCAAACATCTACACTTTACACCATGGCCTGTTTCTCCAAACATCAACATGCTGCACTACTGCTTGTTCCTCCAAACATCTACAAGTTTCACCATGGCCTGTTCCTCCAAACATCCACACACTGCACCAGGGCCTGTTTCAGCAAACTCCAGGGGTGCTGGGGGTGTTGCAACATCCTCTAAATATTATGTATGATGATCGTTAAATCACCAAGTATCACTGTTGACAAGGATATTTACACTGACATCCCTCGTCGACAAAATACATGTCAAAACTAACCCCCAATGAAATGACTACATTGACATCCCCCAACAAAAAGGCCTTCCTATTCAACCTGCAGCAAACCACCATAATACTCATATTTAGCCTGTTGTTCATTTACAATTACATTTACTTGACATGTGCATTTGTTTTGCATCATCTTTGTCAACAAACCTGACTAATACCTGCTAATATGGTCATTTTTACCAGTGTTTTCTTGTCCAGCAGCAGCTATGAATGAATGTTAAGAGAAGAGAATGGACCAGCTAATAAAAGTTACAGTAAAAATTAGTGGTGGTAAACGGAACCAGACATATCCAACACAAATACACCCGTTTTATTCACTATCAACCCCCAGTGAAGCTCTAAGTGTCGAGTGTTTATATGCATGCTGATAAAATAGAGATTCTAATCAGTTTCTTTGGGGGCTATTTTGCCTCACAAAAAACTGCATGTATCCCTCCATCATGAATGGGTTTAGTTTTAGGACTAAAAGCTTCTAAAAACTCCAGTAGAAGAACGTCACAGGCATCAGGTGGCGCAACCATAACCATTTCATGGAACATCTTTCTATTAGGAAGCTTTCAGAGGCAGATGTCCTGTACCATTCACCTCCACTGTGAACAACTCTGTGAGTTTCTCTGGAATGGCTCGAAAGGTGTTTTACAGAAAACCTCCTTTGAACCACTTAATTAAGAGGGAATTTGAACAAATAATTGGATTCTACTGTTCTTAATCTAGTTTTTCAACAAAAAAGGTGATCCTTGCTAATCCTTGGCATTAATATTACCAAAGACAACTGAATCATCAGACACCACAGAAGAACAGACACTCTGACTCAACATAATGTAAAAAAAGGCAGCACAGAGAGTGAAAATTACATATTGCAACTGGTGCTGTTCTAATACGAACAGCACGAGTTGACAATCTGAGAATCCAAATCACTCCATCAGCACCAGAGACACTCCATCTGTCCATCAGTCCATTAAAATACACACACATTTCTGGGCCTGCTTTTTTAGCCCATGCCCAGTGAGTGTTCACATTCTGACAATGGTTTTAGTGATGAGAGAGTTTAGGGTCATTTGTTCACTGTGACTTCTGTCCCTTTGAGTCCAACCCAAATTACTTCTTTAAAGCATGAATAACACAGAGGACAATCACTTTTCTTCATGGCGGCCTCACCAAAACCCCACTGAGGGGCATTAAATGTCATTCACGATGCACTTTGTGCATGTGTAACTTTGAAAAGTCCTTTCTTTCAGGAACAATGCATTTCTTTGCTAACAAGTTGATCATTTATTTCTTTATATTTTGCCTTGAATCAAATATTTTACTGTGACAGGCTGTTAAGTGCCTGAAGAAACAAGATACCAAGACAAAGGTGTTCCAACCACTCACACCAACAGTATACTAATCACCGTCCTGATCATCTGGAATCATCTGCACCTGTTTCATCACAGGTTCAGGCCTTAACTTAAATGTGCTTTATTATGCTTGAATGATTCATACATAGCTCACTATGTCTCTTAACAAACAAAAAACATTCCTCTGAAACTGGTTTAAGGACTGGATTGAAAATGAGAGTCTTTGAAAGTCCTTCAGGAAGCCTGGAAAACTGTTCCTCAAGACCACAATAATAATACATGAAAGTCTGGGTCTTTAAAAAGAGGTGGCTCAAGACTTTTACCCAGAGCTGTGTGTGTGTATATATTATATACACAAACACATATACACAAACACACATACACACAGATGTGTGTGTATATATACATACAGTATATGTACATATATACATACACATAGGGTATGCCAACAAACCTGTGTGTGCATGAGAGAGTTTTTACTCCTTACTCTCAAGTCAGTCTGAAATGTGGTTTTAACTCCTATCAGTTCAGTGACAACAAGAAACAAACCATAGCGGAGAAAACCACCATGTCCCAGGTTTCTCATTAGCACAGGTGCTAGCATTCAGGTCCCACAGACTAATGGCGGAGTCTGATGAAAATGTTGACTTTGATACATAACTACTTAAAAAGCAAAAAAAGTAGCAAACATTTTTGTTACTTACAAAATCGCTTAATAATTCATCAACTTAATACACTTCATAGGAGCAGTAATGAACAGCTACTGATCTTCGCTCTCACTGCAATCAGGAGGCGAAAATTGCGAGGCAACAGCATGGCTTAGTCATCAGTGATCAGCAGGCTTCAAGCAGTTATTGCAAACGAGTTTGTACAACTTTGGCACAGAAACTGAGAGGCAGGAGCTCCATCAAACAGGTTTCCATGGCCAAGAAGCTGCACACAAGTCTAAGATCACTCTGGAGCACTGGAACGGTTTCAGGAGTGCTGGAATCGCACCTTTAACACAAGAAGCACTGAATAAAATGAAATGAAAATGACTATTTATTGAAACTCAACCTGTTAACTAAAACAACGATCTTAAACATAAAGCAACTATTTTAGGCATGTTTCGGATCAGAAATGTCAAGGTTTTGTCACCTTTATCCAACTTTCATTACTGAAATCACTTCATAGGCATTTTAGACTCTGGAGTTTTGGAATGGCATCTGCAGTGCAAGAAGCACTGAATAAGCACCGTTTATCAAATGAAATGAACATTCATTACACCTTCCTAAAACAACATTCTTAAAAAAACAACTACTACAAGATTGTTTCGGGTCATAAATGTCATGTCTCTAAGGAATTTTTGTTATTTTTATTGGAGTTCATTACATAAATATCTTGCATAACAATATTCCTAACCTTCCACTTATATTAGTTTTATGTTAGCTATCCTGTATGTTAATGAGTCAGTTTTGACCTGTGTCTTAAATCAGCTATAAAATACCCTCAAAACAATTATTTATCATGCAGCTTGTCTCTTACCTCTTGGTTACCTTGTTAGGTTTCCTTAACTATGCATAGATTTGTTTAAATATGTTTGGCATGGCTGGCTATACCTTTCTTAGTACAGCATACCACTCATCAAAACAAAGGTAAAATGAACCTACAGATAATTATATAAATAAATAAAAGATTGTTATGTTACCTGACTATTACTGAGAGGGATTAGAACACATCTCGTAGATAAATGTGTTTATTTTTCATTTTAATATTATTAACTACAGTAACATACAGTGTCAAAACATGTCTTGATGTCACCTACTCTCGTCACAGCCAGCCTTGCAATCCCAGGGGTCATTTTGATGACATTTCCAGCAGCTGCCCTGCCATGTAAATCAGGAAGTACTGAGCACCAACAGATGTTACCACTTTTGGATTTGAATGTTTCAGCAAGAATAGGAGCAGCTTCAGAACCAGTGACCTCCTGATCAGACTCATCAGATGTTTGATACTGTACATCGTTGGCTGATAGTGAGCTGACAGTGTGTTTATGATTTCAGTTTTGGCACTAATTATTGTTTTATAATCTTCTATTATAACTGGGTCAATTAAAAATAATTTTCACCAGAGCATTTTATAATTTAGTTGATTTTTTTGTTTTATTTAATAATTAGTGCCAAAACTGAAATCATAAACACACTGTCAGCTCACTATCAGCCAATGATGTACAATTTGAAGAAAACCTTCACCTGTTCCAGCATCACTGTGCTCCAGTCCACAAAGTGAGGTCCAAAAAGAAATGCTGAGATGAGTTTGATGTGAAGGAAAAGGTTCTGATGTTTTCTGTTTTCTGGAACCCTTGGAAAAAGGCTGGAACAGCCTGTATTTGACTGTTTAAAGGTGTTGATGCCCTACCATGCCTTACTCTGCAGGGGTCACAGTAGAACACAGGGGCTCAGAAACAACCAGGATTTACTCTGAGAGAGAGAGAGAATGAGAGAGAGCAGAATTGAGAAGAACTGAGAGAGAGGAACTGAATTTAGAGAAAATCTTTTTAAGTGTGTCCTTTCATGGAAGAAGTTCTGCTGTTCAGCTGGTTTTGTAGAAGGTGTGCAGTTTGTCAGTAAATGAGGCTCTTCTGTCCCACAGCTGATTTTACTTGGTGACGGTTGAGGGTCTTCACAGAGCCCCTTCAGGACCTTCTAGGACTTCAGCGCTCGGCTCCTGCCAGCCAGTCGCCATGGTAACCGTGTCTGCCAGAGCAGCTCAGATGGAGAGGAGGCGGGGAGTTGGAAGGAGTTAAGTCTAATCAGCCGAGGCAATGGCAAACCAGCAAACAAACACCAACTAATCCAGTTGCTGATGGGGTGTGTGTGTGTGTGTGTGTGTGTGTGTGTGTGTGTGTGTGTGTGTGTGGCACAGCTGTTTGCAGTGTGTGTGAAGGGAGGAGGAGAGGAAGAAGAAGGAGAAGAGGGAGGATTAGGAGCAGGGGGTGGAAGAGAAGGAGGAGAAGGAGAAGACGGAATAGGAGATGGATGAGGAGGAGAAGAAAAAGAAGGAGGTAGAGGAGAAGGAGAACGAGGAGGAGAAGGAGAAGAGGGAGGTGGAGAAGGAAGATTAGTAGACGAAAGTGGAGGAGAAGGGGATGAAGTATGAGGATTAGTAGGAGAAGGAGGAGCAGGAGGAGAAGGGTAAAAAGGATGAGGAGGAGGGGGAGGAGAAGGAGAAAGAGGAGAGTAAGGTTGAGGAAAAGAAGAAGGAGAGGATGGAGGAGGAGGAGAAGGAGGAGGAGGGGGAGGAGAACGAGGAGTAGAAGTAGAAGGATGAGTAAGGAGAAGAAGGGAGAAAAGGAGAAGGAGGAAGAGAAAGAGCAGGAGAAGTATGAGAAGAAGAAGGAGGAGGAGCAGGAGGAGGAGGGGGAGCAGAAGAAGGAGGTGGATGAGAGGAAGAAGAAGCAGGAGGAGGATAAGGAGGAACAGGAGAATGATCCATGTATAAAAGGGAAAGTGAAACGAAAGTGACCATTCTGTCATACGTGAACACACTACAGCACACAGTGTGAACAGCACAAAATTCTTCCTCTGCATTTTAACTCATTCACCAAGTGAAGCTGCCCCTCCATTCATCCATCTAGTTATAAGCCCATCCTTTCATCTGTTTGTGTCTATTCATCCATCTAGCTGCTCGTCTGTCCATTCATCTAGCTCTCCATCTGTATATTTATCTGTGTCCACATATCTGTCTAGCCATACTTCTGTCTCTGTCCATCTCTGTGTCCATCCATCCATCAATCCATCCATCCTTCTCTGTTTTGTGTCTGTGTGTCCACCTGACTGTCTAGCTCTCCGTCTAGCGCTCCTTCAGATCCTGGTCAGAACCATCTCCAGGTACTCCTCCAGAACCTCCTTTAAAACCCCTCCAGAACCTCCTTTAAAACCCCTCCAGAACCTTTTTCAGATCCTCCTCCAGTACCTCCTCCGGAACCTCCATCAGCACCTCCCGCAGAACCTCTCCAGAACCTCTGTCAGAACCTTCTTCAAATCCTATTTCAGATCCTTCTCCAGATCCTCCTTCAAGAACCTTCTTCAGAACCTCTTCCAGGTCCTCCTGCAGATCCTCTTTCAGAGCCTCCTCCAGATCCTCCTCTAGAACCTCCAGGACAGGAGTGTGTATGTAATGTGGCTGTTTATGAGTGTATGTAATGTGGCTGTTTCTGCTGCAAGTGTGAAAGTTCACACGTTAGGTGTAAATAAGACATTGTTTTCTGTGTAACTGAAGTCATTCTGTGCCAGAAATTTCCATCCACATATTTTTATAATAAATATTCATATTTCTCAAACAAAGGCCAGCATACACAGTTTTGTTCTCTAAAATAGTAGCAATAAGCATTTTAAATATTTGAAAAAATAAAATGTTATTTAAGGGACAGAGCAACAGAGCATCATTATACACACTGGTTCTACATTGTATTTCTGTTCTTGAGTCCTGAAGTTCAGCACAATAAAACAGCTCTGACTGACTGAGCAGCACATCAGCATTTAACTGTACATACACACATACACAGTCCTGAAGATCTGAACCTGAGGAACCTGAGGTTATTTATATGTGTTAACCAGAGCCAAAACTGTCTACAATGTGTTTACAGTCTATTTACAGTGTCTAGTGTGCAGCATCTACAGTGTTTCCTATGTTATTAAACCCCTCCCGAAGAAGCGCAATTTAGATGCTTCTGTTCTTAACAGTTTATACCCAAGATTATGGAGAAAGTCGTTTTTAATCTAATCAGTAACTACCTGGACAACAACGGATTCTTTGATGACAATCAGTCAGGTTTCCGTCAACATCATTGCACAGAAACTGCTCTTGTTGAGGTACTAAATGATGTTCGCCAGATGCAGGTAAAATAGTTGTACTGTTACTTTTAGATCTGAGTGCAGCCTTTGAGTTCTAACCAAAAACCAAAAAAAGAAAGCAAATTACTCCTATTCTCAGGTCCTTGCACTGGCTCCCAGTTCAGTACAGAAATGACTTCAAATTGACTCATTGTGTACAAGTCACTCAGTGGTTTGGGTCTTACATACGTCTCTCATATTCTTGAAGTATATATTCCTGGTAGGTCTCTTAGATCTGCAGGTGCTGGACAGCTAGTGGTGAGAAGATCCGGAACTAAACATGTTGAAATGACGTTTGGCAATGGAGGCCCGTATGCTACGGAACCTTTGCCAGATGGGAGGGAGGAGAAGAGAGTGTGGGAGGGTTGAGTGGGGTCATCCACAATGCCGTTGGCTTTGCGGATGCAGTGTGTCGTGTAAATGTCCATGACAAAGGGGAGAGAGACTCCAATGATCTTCTCAGCTGTCCTCGCAATCCTGTGTAGGGTTTTGCGATCTGAAACGTTGCAATTCCCAGGCTGTGATGCAGCTACAGAGAATACTCTCTATGGTCCCTCTGTAGAACAGGGTGAGGATTGGTGGTGGAAGGTTCCCTCCTCTCAGTCTCCGCAGGAAATAGAGATGCTACTGGGCTTTCTAGGTGATGGAGCTAGTGTTGAGGGTCCACATTAAGTCCACCGATTAGCCACCAACGCCACCAAAGTATTACTTTTCATGAGAAGCTATTTTCAGTTTGTGTGTGTGTGTTTTGCCATTATTGCAAATCAAATTTTCTTTTTGAATTATAATTTTGTGCTGTCATTTTGTATTCTTGCTGGGCAGAGAACCAAAAATATCTGGCTAAAAGCAGCCTTATGTCCAGAAACAGCACTGATGGACTAGAGGATGACAAAACAAACTACAACTGTCAATAATAACTTTACTTCTGCAGGAGAACCAACAGGTGAGAAGTGCCCAATAGAGCAGACAGTGAGTTCGTAGTGAGTGGACACAATATGCAAATAGCAGGTCAGCATCTCTGCTGTGCTGTAAACGATACACCAATCAAATCACATCTCACTGGTGGTCCTGATGGGGTTGAGACTACTGAAGAAAAAGGAGCTAACATATGATGCAGAGACAAAAATGAACTAACTATCAACTACAGAGATCAGTGGAGGTACTGAAATGGTCAATCAGTCTTCAAATGAGCAGGTGTTTCTAATAAAGTGGCCAGTGCTTTAAAAAAATCAGATTCTGATCTGATTGCACTCACTGTGGTCACATGACCACATATAGGACATCTCTCTCTCTTTCACCCTTTCTCTCTCTCCATATCCCCTTCTCTTTCTCTCTTTCCCTGTCCCCTTCTCCCAATCTCTCTCTATCTCTATCCCACTTTCTCCCTTTCTCTCTCTCCCCATCTCTCTCCCACCTTCTACCTTTTTTCTCTCCATCCCTCTCCCTCTTTATAGCTTTTCTTCTCCCCCTTCTGCCGCTCTCTCTCCCTCTCTCCCCCATCAGTAGACAGAGGGTTGTGTGTGACCCCTGACCTTCAGTATTCTCTCGTGGTCTCCACTGCAGAGGCAGTTCAAGGATGTTTTGAAAGTCTTCCACACCGGGTTCAGGTTGTTCATCACAGTCTGTGGGTACAAACAGGACACCGGTCATCAGGGCACACTCAAAGTTTCTGCCGTACAATATTAAAGTCCACACATTTATTAAAAAGCTCATATCTCACATTACCCTCAGGTACACTTATGGCATCTCTGTGCTTTTATGTCCCATCAGTCATAATTTACTAATTAATTTCTGTATGACCTCTCTTTATACCTTAGAATTAAACTGCCTGTTTTTTGTTTTCTCATTAATACTGCTATATGAGCTTGGTTCTTGCTTACAAGTCAAGTTTATTCATGTAACCGTAATGGAAATAAACAGGGCAAAGACATAGTAGCTAAACAGAGACAAAAACACGGAGGCAAAAACAGAGCAAAAAATGTCACAAAGTTCTGGGGCAAAACACAGACTCCTAAACAAACACTGAGCAAAAAACGAAACAAATAACTCTGGGACCAAAAACACAAAGAACAAACAAAGGCACGTGGAGAATATAAATAACATAGATGCAAAGACAGTGGAAAAAGACAAGGAACATACAAAAACTTTGGAACAGGAAAAACACAAAGAATGTTACAGTGTAGAAGGAAGCACTCCTAATAACTTCAAAAGAAAGGGGCAGAGCCAATCTGACATGGATGGAATGGGGGAATTATTATTATTGTGTTGGTTCTCATGACAACAAAGAAGCAAATTCAAGTTGGTAAGGACAGAACACGCGTCATTAAAGAACCAGAACTCAGCTCTTCATTAGGTACTGTGCTTGTGTTGGTTTCTTGGCTGTGTCTTCTTCATCTGGGAGGCTTACATTCACCCACAAGTATAAAGGAGTAACACTCCATCTGTGGCGGTCGCACTTTAAAGTAAGGGATCCTTATACTTTCAACTTCTACACTCAGCTAAACAATTATTAAACTTTTCCATCGGTCTACAACGTCACCAGCTCACTGATGAGAGACGACTGGTCTGATAAATGGTAAGTTTCAGTATGGAGTTTGGCAAGCGCCTTCTCTGCACTGAGTGTGGCATGTTTAGCTCAGCCCCTCTCTCCATCACTAGCTCTAGCACTAGCGTAAAGTTTACTTGTACAAAGTGTACGTTAGTTACATATCTGACGGAGAAGGTTTCAGAGTTTGAGGAGCGCACCCGGACTTTAACTAGGGATAGGAGACGAGAGTCAGGTGTGTTGCTAGCCAGTCTGGGTGCCGACTCCGGCTGTAGAGCCCCCGCAGCAGGGCAATTGGGTGACGATTCGGCGGCATAGTCGCAAGAGCTTTCCCACGCGAGCACCACTTCCCTCCTCCCGTTTACGTGTCAAATAGATATGCCTTTCTCAGTGAAGCGCCAGCTGTGAAGCCTGTATGAAGTGCTCTGGTTAGAGGGGAGTCAGTTCGTTGACACATGAATTTAGCTACTCCTTTAGGGACTCCAGCAACAGCTACTGTTAGGTGTATACCGGGTGCCAGAGTGCCGGACATTGCAGGGAACCTGAAGCTGCTAGGTAGCCACAGGTATGAGAGAATAGTGTTTCATGTAGGGGTTAATGATATTCATCTGCAGCAGTCAGAGGTCACTAAGGCTACTGTTAAAGAGGTGTGTAAATTAGCCCAGAATATGTCCAACGCAGTAGTATGCTCTGGCCCCATTCCAATACGGCGTGGCCCTGAGGCTTGTAGCAAGCTTTGGGCGCTGAATTGCTGTATGTCCAAGTGGTGCTCGGAAAACAATGTGGGATTTACTCAATTCAATTCAATTTTATTTATATAGCGCTTTTTACAACCAGGTTGTCACAAAGCAGCTTTACAAAGTCCAGGTC
>JBBJLS010050883.1:0-13396 GCA_037577275.1 Bryconaethiops microstoma
TCTCTCTCTCTCTCTCTTTCTCTCTCTCTCTCTTTCTCTCTCTCTCTCTCTCTCTCTCTCTCTCTCTCTCTCTCTCTTTGTTGTTCTCTCTCTGTCTATCTCTGTCTTTCTAGTTTTCTTTTCAGAAATCTCTTTAAAAGGACAATTCTCCTTTTTTGTGAGCATACAGTCGATTGCCGTGGATAATCATTCTGCAGAACTGTCTGCTCCATTGGCTTCTCTCATAAGTGTATTCAGAGTCATTGTGTTTTGTGTTCTTTTCTAAGAACGAGAAAATGTGCCAAAAATGATTCGCAGTGACTGATAATATGCTACAAATGATTTGGTCGAAAGATATTGGAGTGTTCTTTTAATGTGCTCATGTCTCTGCATGAAGACAGTCAATGAATGGAACATTTTTTCAGAATCTCTGTTGAATTGTTCTCTGCATAATAAGTCACAGGAGTGTTTGTGTGCAGCAAGAAAGGCTCTTTGCGTGATGGAAAGCGGACGCGGGGTGGGGGGTGGGGGGGGGGGTATGAGAGAGAAATGACAAGATTGGTCCTGAAAGCTGTCAATCACCTCTGTGCCTGAGACTGCAGATGCCACCATGGTGTTGGAATACATCCCAAGGCCACACATGCAGTGATAGCCCATCACCAAAGGCTATTGCTACATTCCAGCAGCCCTGCAGGGCAATAACAACCATGCCTTCACTGCCTGAACCCAAATCAAGATCTTTCATAAAACATGCTTCTATTAACAAGCTATTTATTCTCTGGTAGCACCCTCTTGGAATTCTAGCAGTATGTAGCGCTAACCTTTTATAAGATAACTAATGATTTAAAGTTTTAGTTGCAGTTAATCGCATGTTTTACTGTGATTAATCGCGTTGTTATATGCAAAATTCAATAATGAATTCAAAATTAGAGTAATGTGAGCACTGCTATATGAACAAAAGTGCAATAGCATTTGGTTTGCAAGCACTTTAAACAAATAAGGGGCTTTTTAACAGCAGTGTTCCCTTTAACAGTTATACAGCTGCAGTTCAAATATTTCTGTAAATCTCAACTTAAACATTAATATAATCAAATATAAAACCAAAGCTATTTGCCACTGCAGGGCATTTACGTTTTATCTTTGCTATAGAAACACAAGGTACTCTCAGAGTCCAGAGCATGGGCACCAGAACCATTCTAGCTTTATAACCATTATAACCACCACCACCCCGCCCCCCCCTCCATTTCTCATCATTATTAGTGTTATAAACTGACTATAAACTGTTTTATTAAAAAATAACCCGTTAACCCCAGCACTAAAGATTTGTAAGCTGACAATTTTTGTACATTCTGTATTGTGGACAGGTATCTGAAGCTGGTAAAAGACACATCTGAAGTTCATAACAGACATTAGAATATATTTCAGTTTGTATTTAGTACCCAATTGCAAGTCACATAAACAGCATACTTTACTGTGTTGTAAGGTTTCATGCTGTTGTTCTCGTTCCTGCAGTCTCCGGTAACACTATTGTGATACTGTAATGCTAACAAACTAACAGCTACTATGGCTTTAGTGTTGGAATGAAGTTACAATAAGGCATTTTAATATAATTTATGAATTGGTGGGGGGGGGTGACTGTGATACCAATAGCTCTGTATTTAAATCCTTTGTATGATTTGATAGTATGATTTTTATCTTTAATTTCTTTTGATTTGTACTTTTTTTTTTTAATTCATTCTAATATTAGTGAGTTGCCTGTTCTGACCTGTTTTTCAGTTAAGCACAAGGGAATAGTGTGTTCTTGCATTCATATGTTGGGCTGGGGGTCCTTTAGAAGACCCACCTATCCAGACAACACTACACCGCCCAAAATAAACTCTGGTCACGTGCAAGGGGAGGAACCACTGATGACATCATTGCTGTCTAAGTAGAGTGTCTCAATAAGCTGTTTGGTGCCATTTTGGGTAAAATGCTGCCTTGACAGCTGCCTATTTAGGAAGTGGGCAGCAAACCCTGAATCAGTTCTGCTTTTCTGAGAGCCCTGTGTGATCAGTTCTGAGGAGAACATCTAAGAAGCTTACATGAGAACTTACCATTTGCCCAAATACAAGGATTGAGAGCTTCTTGAAGGTTCCTTGATGGGTATCTTGTCAACTGTGCACCCCACCCCACCCTCCCAAAAAAGGCATGTTCTTGGGAATACCCCAGGGCTCCTTAATTTAAAAAAATATGATTCTTCAGGAAAGTTCCAAGCTGAAGACACTTGAAGGTGCCAGGGACGTTGCTGGCCTGGAGCATCACCAAGTATCCCTGTTCTAACTTGACCTTTAATCCCATCATTTGATTTTTTTCTCCAGTCTTCACTGCTGGTGCTGCAAATACATTCCCAATTTATTCCTGAATCCAGGAAGACACACACACTCGTGTGCTGAGTCCAAGCTGTGCTTGCATAACGCAGCTGCTGTGTCACATTGTGGCCTCCATGCTGTCAGCGGTGTTGTATGTTGTGTGATTGGAGAGTGCAGGGAGGGGAACGGGGCGTGTAACGTCGGTCACGTGTCTGCGTGAGGCACTTGGACGCGACCCCTCTCGCCCCGATGCTAACACCTTCAGGCAGCCTGTCACATAAATCCGTCCGTCCGCCCACCCGCACGGACTGCTTGTCTCCTGCCTGTAATGCTCGGCCTTGACAGCCAGGCGCTTCTTCTGCTGGCCTGTTTGAAAGCCTGGCAGGCGGCTCAGCTAGAGCTGGGCAACTTTCTGGCTCGCAGGGAGAAGGGGAAATGTTTAAGATTTAAACAAATAACGAGAACGTTCCTGCGACTACAAGCCAAGAAAAGAAGGGAGTCCTCAAATGACAGGGGAAACCTCTTTAACTAATGCATGGCAAAATCAAATGGTCTTATGTGTTCCACTTAAAGAACACGTCATGTGGCAGCAGAAATATCAGTCAGGCTTGACATTATCAGTATAGAAAAGTGCAGCCTGCTGTGCTTTTTTGTGCTGATATGTTAAAAAGCAGCTTACATGATGCGCACATTGTTATTGTGCGCATCATGCTATTATTCTCCAGGCCGAAAGACTTGTTGACATTGCATTGTGCAAAAGTAAGTCCTTTTGGGGCCCTTGAGGGCCAAAGCTGTCTCAGTATTGGCTTAACCATTGGGATACTGCAAGTATGACCCCTGGTGATGCCACAGCCGTCCATGACCAGGAGTCTGATGGCACTTTTCCATAGTTATACAGGGACCATGCTGTGTCAAAGCTCTTCTGAGATTGTACAGTTATGGCAGCAATTATTCGTAGTCCAGTAACGGTGGTTCTGACACGTCAGCAGCGCAATTCTCTCCCCACAGTTCATAGCCAGTCATCGTTCCAAAACCGCGTCCGTGGAGTCAAACAAACTCAATTTTTTTTGTAGTCTTGTTTGGCCATTGAAAACCTTGTTACCGATGTCCTGGTACACCTTTGCGTTTCTCACAGCATTTGTTAGTGTCATAGAAAAAAACCCTATAAAAATGGCCTCTTTACAAGTCTGTGTGTTGTCAAAACATTTCAAACAACCAGAAAGCAGTGATGCAGTCAGCTTGGCTGTGGCCCAACTTTAGAAGTGCCGTTGAGAGTCTCAGGCACTTCTTGGGTACAAGTTGCTTTATTTGTAATGAAAAAACATTCATCCTTGTGCCAGTGGAAAAGCGTGATAGGTGGGTAGGATGGATCTCCCCATCATTCAGATCTCCCCATTCAAAAAAATTATCTGGCTCGAAGAAAGCATGTGCTAGCCTTCACCCTCCCTGTGTTGGTGGTATCATGTGATTAGAGGAGTCCATGCTAGTGGAGTTAACAGTTGTTGCTGAGTCTTTTATAGCTTGTCAGACTCTGTTGACTCTTTAGAGAAATTATATAAAATAACAGCAGCTCTGTACACTAAAAACAATGACCTAACACTGCCTATGTAGCAGAAGCCCTGACTGGTAGTGGGGTGGCAGTAGCCTAGTGGGTAAAACACTTGCCTGTGAACCCAATGACCACAGAGTTGCACGTTCAAACCCCTGCTTTGTACCACTGTGTCCATGAGCAAGACCCTTAACGCTCAGTTGCTCCAGGGGGACTGTGACTAATGATTGTAAGTTGCTCTGGATAAATGCGTGTGCCGTACATGTGTTAATGTAACTGCAGGTTTCACCAGTCATGGACCAAGAATTGTATGTGCAGTCTAGCCCATGGAGCTGCAACCTGACTGGCTGGAAGATTAAAAAATGTTTGATATCACTCTGCACCATTCAGCCTTTGAAAGTGTTATGCTTTGCCAAAAAGCATCAACTGAAGTACCTCAATACATGATAAATATATTACAATGCTGCTGTGAACAGGGTGTATTTTATTTTGATTTTCTCCTGAAGCTCCAGTTGTTGGCAAGATATGTCAATTATCACCTACATTAAGGCTAGGGTGAGGACCAGAGTTAGGTTTCAGTTTAGGCTTAGTTTGAGTTTACCATTGACATTAGCGTTTTGTTTAAGGTTAAGGAAGTTTCTTGAAGGGTTTGGGTTTGAAGAAGCACTTTTGGTTCTCTGAAACCCTGTCTGAAAAAGCGAGATGTGAGAATATGAAAAACCATTTAAAGGCTTAAGAATCTTCCTTCTTAAAATATAAAGGTTCTGTATCAATTTAAGTTCTTTCTAGAATCTTTTCAGTATGTGTTTTTCACACTTACAAAGTTACGAAACAAAAATCATTCTCTCAAGATCCTCCACTGAAAGGTTTTTAATCCATGGCATTATATGAAGAACGCTTTGTTGCATCTTTATTTGGTGTTTGAATCATCAAAATAAAATGCTACCAAAATATATTTCAGAAATGTTATCTTTCAACTACATTGTGCTTTAATCTCTATTCTCCAGATGTGAAGGTGTCATCATTGTGAACATGTCTGAAATCCCTGAACAGCAGGCCATAACATGCACAGACACCCCGAACCCAAACACTAATGTCTGTCTGGCACACATTTCTGCTCAGGCTGTGGCGGTGGGGCTGTTTGGGTCAGTGCAGTGAAGCGTTAGAGCATTGGGAGAAATTCAGAAGCACTGTGTTTAAAAGTAGAAGAGTCTCTACTGCCGTTAGCCAAGGGTCACTCCTCCATCTTATCTTGTCTTTTATTCTACATTAAGCCCAGTATTTATATGTTACCAAAATATTCACATTTATTTTATATATATATATATATATATATATGAATCTATATGTGATATTATCTATTTGTATTATTAGTATTTTATATATACGTATATAAGTGTACAAGCAGACTGTCCCAATGCCACCCTGTTTTCTTCCCATCTAACGCCATTTCTTTCTTCACTCCACTTGTTCAGCCTCCCCATCGATTGTTTGCAGGAAGTCGCTGGAAAGAGAATTTTCCGCTTTTCGCATCCCATTTAGCCACGGCCGGCACTAACCTATTGTGCGCTTTCTCCCTCTTTCTTTTCTCTCAGGCCAAAACAGAGAGTGTGAGTAAGTGTGAAAAAGGAAGAAAAAGAGAGAGAGAGCACGCGTGAGAAGGAAGCAAAGGGAAGGAGATGAAGGGAAGGATGAAAAGAGAGAGAGAGAGGGGGTGGGGGATTGAGGAGAGTCAGAGAGGGAAAAAATAGAAAAAGGATGAGCTCATGGAAGACTAGTGTGGACCAGTCTTGTGCTGGGTTGCATAATCCACCTTATGCCGCTTTTCATGATGTGGAATGCACTCACAGGTAATTAATGTGCATCGCCATGGAGACAAATCTGTCCTCCAGCAGTGGTGGTGAAGGTGTGGGCCGTTCCAGGACGATGCACTTTCTCCCTCTGACACTGTCTAAAATGCACAAAAACAATATTATGGCCACCGTTCACAACTCATTTCAATGAGGTTGAAGCTTTCTGTTCCAGCCAGCAAAGTGAAGGATTCGTAGAAGATTAAAGCTGAGACAGACACTCCAGCATGAGCTCTGAGTTCACACCGTGGGTGTGAATACACATGATGTGGGCTTTTGTCGGAGTGTTAGATTACTACATAAAAACCAGGAGACTGATTCAAAACACGGCCAATATTCAGACTGGCTGCATTTCTCAGAACTTGAATTAAAGCTTCCGAACTGGTTTTCCAGTCAGAGATTAAGCCTAGTGCTCTTTGGAGAATCTCCATACAGAAGTTGTTACTGATAAAATTCACAACATTTCTAGTTACTAAGTAAAATGTAGTTAAAAAATAATTCATAGCACTCAATGAATGATTCACAGTAGATACCAAATAATGCATAGTATACACTGAATAATTCATAGGATTTTAATGTTTAAAATTTAGAGTAATTATTGAATTATTTATAGTAGATACTCAATAATTCAGTGTAGTTACTGAATTATTCATAGTAGTTACGGAATAAATCATGGGAATTGCTAAATATTTCGTAATAGTTACTGAATAATTCACAGAGAAATACTGAATAATTCATTGTAGATACAAAATCATTCACAATAGATACTCTAGTTCATCATAGTTACTGAATGGTACATAGTTGTTCCTGAACAATTCATAGTAGATGCTGAATATTTCATTGTGGTTACTGAATAATTTATAGCAGATGTTGCATAATTCATTGTAGCATCAGAAAGATTCAGTGGAATTGCTGAATAACTAATATGAATGGCTGAATAAACTGTTGAACCATACTTTTTCAACATTAAGAAGCAATTGTTAAAGATGTTATGATCTGTTAGGTAAGGTATGTCGCTTTGCACTGCTTGTGACAATATTTTTTAAGAGAGCGGTGTCACGTTCACCCTGAACCCACGCCTCAAGCTCAGATTTATTGCTTTACCACTCAGTATTGGTGCATTGTTCACCATTCCCTGCAAAGTGGACTAAACAGGGTATTCAGAGATTTTATGGTAGATTCTAAAACATACAAGTAAAAATTCAGAGTAATTCAGGTATTTAACAGCAGTTCCCTAAACCAAATTCCTGTGCTCATCATCAAGGGAATTTACGGGCACTGTTTAGGGACTCTGTGGAAAGGAATGCAAGTTATTTAGCCAGGACTCCCCAGTTACATGAGGCCAGACTCAGAAATGCCACTAACACTACGTCACTGGACTGCTCAACATGCTTGGAGGAGAATACTCACTGCTCATTGTAACAGACGAAAAGCTCTTGCTTTATTTACTTTCTGCTTCATCCATGCTATCCCTGAGATGAGTAGCCGCACCTCCTCTTTTGACCATTTACTCTGTTGAGAATTCAAATGATGTCCATTTCCGTTTAAGTTAAGAGATAAGATAAACCTTTATTAGTCCCACAAGTAGGAAATTTGCTTTGTCATGGTAGAACATGGACAGTACAAAGTTAAGAGCAGCGAAAATTAAGAAAACAATAGAATAGAATAAAATACTATACCAACAGTACAGTATAAAATGTACACTATAAAATCTAGAAATATGAATATGGACATCTGTATTGTAAGATATATGTATATGTGAGCTGTATGTAAACTAAATGTAAGCAAGTTGTATGTGTGTACACAATGAGTATACGTATACATATACAGAGTGGATATATAAGTAAATATAAGAACACTGTAGATAAACACACACACACACACATGCAGGTACACAATGGAGTGACAGGCAATAACAGTAGACGAGTACTAGGGAGGAACGGGATGACGTGAATGTGAAACCATTTACTTGCTCCAAAAGTAAACACTAAATAACAAGGTGGAACACTTAACAACCAGGTCACACTGCGATACAGCAGACTGGAAGCAGAGATGTTCTGATGGGGGAAAAAACAGAGAATCAAAGAAGAGTCAGGGTGGACCTACAAACCCAGACACAAAGACAGGGACACTTATACAGGTGAAGGACAAGGAGCAGCTGTAAGAAGTGGGATGACAAATAAACAGGTGAGAACCCTAAACAGGAGGCCAGGACAGGGCAGAGCTACGTGAAACAGGGAAAACAAGGCAGGGTGTGACAGGGAGGAGCAAAACAAAAACAGAAAGCATGGGTAACATGAAAACAAAGACAGAGTATTACATATATAGGCAGAATAGAGAGGGGTGAAACAGAATAGGGTGAGACTGTTATAAAGTTCAAGTTTTTGCCACTGTAGTGCAACTGGGCTTTTATGCAGTGTTGTTACCAAGACAGACATCGAATCAACATCAGTATCAGAATGTATTGTAAGGTAGTGAAAGCTGAGGTCAGAACAGGGAGCTGCTTCCATTCCTCGCGTGGCTTGTTTCTTTGAATGAAAACACACTGGACAGCCTTGAGACCATTTCCATTCTGGGGGTGTTAATTAAACTACTGATTATTTCAATTGTTTTGGGGATGGCCAACAGGATGAGGTGTTATTGAGAAGCTGTTTAAAATAAAATTGGTGGGGGGAGCAGTGATTACTGTCAATTAGTTCTTCGCTGCTGCAGATGACCTCTGTCACCGTCTGTTAAGTGGATGTGGATATGTTTTTGCTTCCCAGCACCTTGTGACAGACAAGCTCCATCCCTGTGTGGCCTGCCACTGCTTAAATAGCTGTCTGTTCTGGTTAGATTATAATACTCACTGTCTGTCTGACGCACGTTTCTAATGGACCCGATGACAGACTGACAATAAGTGGCTTCCTCCTAAGTTATTATGAACTCTGCATGATGGCCTGGTCTGCGGATGATGGCCTGGTTAACTTTGGTTTCTAAAGTGACTGCAGATTCCTCACTCCCAATTTTCTCTCAGATCTCTCAGTTTCATCATACCTTCAGTTATGACAGACAGCAATTTTAGAAAGTCAAAATTCATTTACAGAGTTCAAGACTTGGCCTACAAATTCCACAAATCTCAATCCTGTCAAGCATCTATGGGATGTTCTGGACAAACTAGTCGAATCCATGGAAGGCCCACCTCTTAGCTTACAGGACGTAAAGGATCTGCTGTGGATGCAGATAGCACAACACCTTCAGAGGCCTTGTGGAGTCTCCTTGACAGATCTGAGATGTTTTGGTGGCAGAAGGAGATCCCACACAATATTATTCAGGTGGTTTTAATGATATTACTATTACTATATAAGTAATATTGTTTGTCACCATTACTAAAAGGCAGTTTGACTGTCTGTCTGTGCCCCACTAACCTCATTCATTCACAAACAGAAAGAGACATGAGGACAAACAACAACAAACTCCCGGCGAGCCATGCGATCCGAACACACACACACACACACACACATGCGTGCACTCACACACACACACACACACACACAAACACAGACACATGCACATATACACAGTGACATATTTGCAAAGCTGGGCAGCAGTGGAAACAGATGTGCCCTCAGTGTGTGTGTGTGTGTGTGTGTGTGGTGATGTGGAGGGAGAAAAAAAGCAGGGGGTGCACTCACACACTGGCATTATTTAAGTTTTTGTTATATAGAATTTGCATGTATTTGAATAGCCATACATCAAGCCCAGGCCTCGCCTATAGTACAGAATGACTGACCACACATATCTGATCCAGCCTTAATCTTTCACCATCATAATCTTTTATCACACAGCCTTGACTGATGATTTCCTTGACAGTCCGCAAGACTGAGGTTGCACACAAAAAGCTGTCTCACATACATCACGTACATTGGTGCTTAAAGGTTTGTGAACCCTTTAAAATGTTCCATACTTTTATATAAACACGACTTAGAACATCATCAGATTTTCATTCAAGTCCTAAAGGTAGATAAAGAGATAATTATATAATTAGACAAATGTATATAAGACTGTGGATAATTTGTTTTCGCCCTAAAAGTGCTGCCATGGGCTCCAGCACCCTCACAGCCCTGGTTGAGCAGCTTTGAAGCTGAATGAATGGATGGATGGATGGACTTTTTTCAGTGAAGGCTTTGACCTGGGGAAAATGTAGAAGACCTGTAAGGGGGTCAAAAGGTAGGCTTGCCTGGTCGCTATGTACCAAATCCGTTAAAAAAAAAAACAAAGAAAACTTACAAAAAGCTTTTTTTGTTGGTAAACGTGGGTGGATGGATGCTTATACTTGTTGCTAAATGCCTTTCACGGACGTCTGGGAACCATTTTATTATCCCGTCCTCTCTGACTTAGTCCTACTTTAGACAGCTCGTTATTCCTCTGCAAACACACACAAGCTGTCGCCCCGGTGTCTGGACATGGCGCGACTGCAATTTAATCGTCAGCAGCTCAAGATCGTTGGTGCTGCCCACATTGAAATAAGTAAATAAGTAAGGAGCCACTCTGCACGATGGGTCACATGCACGTCCGCCCTAAACATATGGGCTCTTTAGAAGCGTGTTTGCTGCTCGTTCACACTTGGCAAAGATCTGAGTCATTATTTCTTCAACATAAGCCAACAATGTAGTAGCTAACTGGCAGAACATCATACTTGAATAGTCTACAAGTGGTGCTTTACCACTGGCATACCATGAACAAATGTTTTTCCATTACAAATAAAGTGACTCTCAGCCGAGGCGAATCCAAACCGGTCAATGGCAGGGCCAAAAGTGGGCCACAACTGAATTGAGTGCATCAATGCTTTATGATTGGTCGAAATGTTGTCAACAATGGAAATATGAACTAACTGGGAAGTCGATGAAATACAAGCACTACTGTCTGTTTGGGCTGAGGATACATTTCAGTGGGAGTTTTTAATGCTGTGAGAAATGCGAAGGTGTACCATGACACTGGTAACATGTTAGGTAGGTTAGGTTTTCGTCGCACAGCTAAACAATGCAGGGGAAAAAAACTCAAACAAGACTATAGTTAATAAAAGACCACAATAACAAAAGCAGCTCTGAAAAAAAAACGTTCTGCTCGTTTGACTCCATGGACCTGCTTTTGGGACGATGGCCAGCCACGAACTGTTACTGGACTGAGATACACTGGAAAATCAAAGTTTGCTACAACTTCTGTACCATCGCAGTACAGTTTAGGTACAACATGGTTCCTGTACAACTATAGAGTGCCTAAAGTGGTAAAAACGAGTGACTTGTTTCACTCCAGCTTCCATCTTAAAGCCAGACACCCCCGTTGTTTACAGTCAGAAAGAAAGAAGAATAAGGAGCAAATTATGACTATTGAGATGCATTTAGATGTAGAATCTAGCATGTAGAATTTAGAATGTAGAAGTGCCCCCCCCCAACGTAAATGAAGACCACCCAAAGGCAAACACCTGGCAGGGAGTATATAAGACGCGGTCACGTGATGGTCTCAGAGTTTACGAGTTGAGGAGGAGCGAGTCAGTCGCAGCAGAGCGTGCGGCTCAGCGGGAGGAGCTGTCCAGAGCGCGTGGTGCTGAACTGGAGCTCGCTGGGTCTCCGAGCTGCTCCTCAGAAACACAGCTGATCACAGTCTGAGCTGCTGCTGGAGAGAAGAGCGCGCGAGTCTGACCGGACAACCCTCCCGCGCGCACAACACAGAGGTTCCCACGCGTCGCGATGGCTTTCATGGTGAAGCACATGATCGGGGGTCAGCTGAAGGACCTGACCGGGGGTCTGACGGAGGAGAAGGCAGAGGGCGAGAAAGGCGAGGCCGCGGCCAAGGGGATGACCCAGGAGGAGTTCGAGCAGTACCAGCAGCAGCTCGAGGAGGAGAAGTAAGGACAACACTGCGCGTGGGGTGTGAATGAAACAGCTCGTGCGCTTGAGGTTACCTGTCTGAGGGATCATTTACGCTGCGTGGTTAGTGGGAGGTTGGGTGGGGGCGGTTTAATGGGGACTTCTTTCTTTTGCGCTCCCCAAAGGCGACGTGCGTCTTTGCGCGTGGCTTTGCGCGCTTCCAGCTGTCAGGGAGAGCGCGCGACGCTGTGGCTCTGCTGCCTTAGCACTAAAATCAACGCGCAAACTTGCCGGTGTTGGAAATGACGTCGAAAAGGAACTTTTTAACTCGCTCTGACGCACTCAGGAGCTTTTCGTAAAGGCAGCTCGCGCCAGGCGCTGCTGGGTCAGGGTTGGGTGTCCTGTCAGTTCCAGTTCAGAATGTAATAATACTGATAATAATTATAATAGTAGTAGTAGTAGCAGTAAGAAGAAACAGAATAGCAACAACAGTATACATACGTCTTAATAATAATAATAAGAAGAAGAAGAAGAAGGAAAGAATACCATGAACAATAATAATTTGAATAATAGTAATAAAATTAGTAGTAGTAGAAGTAATGAGAAGAAGAATAGCAACAACAATAAGAAGTATTACTAATAATAATAATGGCAACAATAGTATTAGTAGTAATAAGTGTTTGGAATAACAATACTGATGTTAATATTAATAATAATAACAATAATCGACATAACAATAATAAGAATCATGATAATAATACCACTAATAATAGCTAATAATACCACTAATAATAACACAGGTTCCACCTTTTCCAAATAAACCCCATTACGGACCCCATCAGCACTGATGTAAAGTCCACCAGAGTCAATTATAAACACGAAGACGACCCGGCTCCGCACGAGCAGGAGCCCATATGGTGCTTAATCATTTCATGCTCGGTTATGCGTGATCTTCTCACATTTGCTGCAGCAGAGTGAGTGTATGTGTGTGTGTGTGTTGGCTGAAGCTCAGGCTAAATGGGACAAGGGTTCGAGCTGTGACCTCACCAGGGTCCAGCACAAATCCAGCAGCCACTTTTTACTACAGAGACATTCATGGCTCATCAGGTCTCGAAATCAGAGCCTCGGCAAGAGGCCGTGAGTCAGCGTCAGAAATAGAGTGGATTTTTGACACTTTCCAAAGTGCCAGATATCAGACAGAAGGACACACCTACACATCTTTAAAAACCACTGAACTATAAGAGCTATAGCTGTAGCTCTTTAGCTCTAGAGCTGAAGAGGTGTGTTGTACACATCATTCACAATCACTGGAGGCTTACTCATATAATTACCCTCTGAGTAATACCTCTAATACCCGGTCTACACTGTACAATTTTGTTCTGTTCCCAGACAAAAGACGACAATTGTGAAACAATCGTGTTGATTTCTTTGGTCGTGGCTCCTAAACGGTGGTCCTACATAAAACTGTGAGAGAGGTTCAAAGACGACTGTTGTCACGGCAACCAAAGACAGCTTGCAATTTTTTTCTGACAATGTGAGAAACACCATCGTGCATCTACACACCTTCACACACACCATCACACATCTACACACCTTCACACACACAATTGTACATATACACACATTCATGCACACCATCATGCATCTGCACACCTTCACACACACCATCGTACATCTACACCCCTTCATGCACACCATCATATATCTACACACATTCACGCACACCATTGTACATCTACACGCATTCACACACACCATCATACATCTACACACCTTCACACACACCATCGTACATCTACACACCTTCACACACACCATCGT
>JBBJLS010050904.1:0-13395 GCA_037577275.1 Bryconaethiops microstoma
AAAGTGCACTTCTTCAGCTTTGCCCACCATTGCACAAAGTCACCTCATTGAAACTAAGACTGTGAAAATGCTAAATCTTCACCCTGGATGGAGTTTTCCAAGAGTGGCCTAAAGGATAGGTGGGGTTTCACTGACCTAGAATGATTAAAGGCTATGTTATTAAAAAATACCCCTGTGGTCAAGGCCTAAGGAGCCCAGGGTCAGTACTGTATAGCTGGGTTGAAGCATGGCTGGACGAAGCCCAAGTCTGAATCCATAGCACATGGCTCAACTCAAGGTTAGCTATGCTATCTATTTTTCCCCTCGCTACCAAAACATGGCAGCTACACTCACTCATCGAGTTTGTTTTCAAGGGGAGCTGTAGCTCATAAAATGAAGCAGAGAAGTTACAGGTGACTACACAACACGTTCCGTCAGTCACGTTGCTTGCATTGCATTGACAGTGAATAGACTGCATTATATATTAATAAAGATACAGCCACTGGGGAAGACCACCGGGGAGTGGAAAGTAGCCCACGCTTGATATTTGTCATGTGCTAAGCTTCTATCCCGCAACCTGTGGTCGAGCAAAGGGCAGGAATTTAGCTCCCCAGATCTGTCATGGTCAAAGTCCAATGGAAATCCCTGCCCTGGGATGGCCTGCTGGTCATAACAGCAGGCAAAGCACAACATGGATGAAGATGAGCCTCAGTTTTGCCTAATTTGGACTTTTTTGTTACACACCAAGTTTAGGGACAATGTTTATTTAGTTTTAATTTACTTTTAATCCATTTTTCCCCATGTTTGATAATGGCCAATTCCGGCCATTATTTAGGTCTCTTATTAATTCACTCACTAACCCACTCAATAACAAACTAACTCACTAACCCACCCATCCACTCACTAACCCACTCAATAACAAACTAACTCACTAACCCACCCATCCACTCACTAACCCACTCAATAACAACTAACTCAGTCACTCACTTATTAACTCATCACTAATTACTTATTACTAGTGAATTACTTATTACTCATAAGTAATTCACCCATCCACTCACTAATTCACCCACTAATTCATTCATCCACTAATTCACTCATCCATTCACTAATACACCCGTTAATTTATTCAGCCACACAATAATTCAACCATCCACTCACTTATACACCCACCAATTCACTAATTCACTCACTAATACACCCACTAATTCACTCATCCCCTCATTAATTCATCCATTCACTCACTTATACACCCACCAATTCACTCACTAAAACACCCACTAATTAACTCATCCACTCACTAATTCATCCATTCATTCACTTATACACCCACCAATTCACTCATCCACTCACTAATTCACTTCACTCTTACTCAATCACTAACACTAACTTACTAAGTAAACCTCATCGACTAACTCACTCACACTCATTCACTCAAATTTCAAAGGAAGGCAGTTTCTCTCTAGACTCCGGACACAGGGTTGACTCTGTTTACAGGGACGGCGGCCGTCAGCTCCAGTGTTTAAAACAGAACTGCTGGTGTGCGACTGCTGGTCCCGTAACCCTCAGCTCTTATGTAAGCTCGTGTGTCCGTCTTAAATTAAACTCGGCGGCGTGTGAGTCAGAGCTCCCTCCAGACCACCGCACACCTTGGCAGTGCTGCCCGATGCCATATGCAGCTTCACCCTCGCGAGAGACCTTTTCCACAAAAACACTGTCATGTAAACACAACGTGAGAGGAAACAGAAGACCTGTAGGCTAACATTAGGAGCAGACTGAAGTGTAATGAAAAAATTCCTCGCTGTTGTTTACCGAAATATCGGGGCTTTGAATTACCTAGAAGTATCCGTGATATGTCTGGGAAAATGATTTAAAAAAAAAAAAAGAAAGAAAAGAAAAGAATTGCTGGCATCTTCAAAAAGCCATTTTCTGACTGCACTGGCAGATCTGGGTGGGTAATAAAATTGTGGAGGAGGCTGCTGTTTTCAAAGAGGCTGCGCATAGTAAATTCCTTTCGGGTATTATCTTAAATGTACTAATTTGGGCTTTTTTTTTGGAGCCGGCAAGTATTTTTCTTTGGAAAAGGTCGAACATTTTTCATATTGGAAGTAAACACCTCCTCATATTCATGCAGAAAAACAACTATTTGCAATGCTTTGAGAGAAAACTACCTTGAAAGAGTCCGACCTTTGTATTCATGGCCCTGTAATGCTGCATTAATGCACTCTTACACTTAAACGCCCCGAAGCTTCATGTTTTCGTGGCGGTGCCACACTACAAATAAGACGTCGGCCTCGGCTTCGGCTTCGGCTTCGGCTCATAAATAAAGGTTTAAATTATGTGTGATAAATCTTAAGAGCCAATTAAAATGTGCTGCAACTGGCTGGAGGATTTGAGTACAGCAACAGCAGACGCTTTCGAAAAACAATGTGGCCACTACAGCATACCACAGGCACATTTACGACACTGGCTGTTTGAAAACTCAGAGGTTCTGGGACAGCCTCGGCGCTGCTTCATTAGTTCCTGACAGGGGCTTCAGGCCTGTTTTGCACCAGAAAGGCACAACATTTAGCTGAAACTCTGGGGATAAAGAAAACGGCCAAAAATCATATATGTGTACGCATACATACATATATATAAGATAACATAAACCTTTATTAGTCCCACAAGTGGGAAATTTGCAGAAAAAAGTAAATTCACTAATTCACCCACTAATTTCCTCATCCACTCACTAATTAATCCACTAATTTCCTCATCCACTCACTAATTAATCCACTAATTCACAAACAAAATCATTATATATATACATATATACACATATACACATATATATATATATATATATCTCACACACATATATACATATAGACCCACTTTACCCCAAGGACCCCACAGGACCACCAGTGAGCTGGTATTATTTGGGTGTATTCTCAGCACAGCAGTGACGCTGTAATGGTTGAGTGGCATGTTCATCACAGAGTGATGATGATAACTGGTTACACAATAGGTCTTGTGTGGTTTTCCTGGTATGCGGTGGTCAATACCAACTAAAAGTGGTCCAAGCAAGAACAAGCAGTGAACTAGAGACAGGGTCATGGGCCCACAAGACTCACTGATGTACAATTGGGAGTGAAGGCTAGACCGTCTACAGAGATACTGTAGAATAAATTTCTTAGAAAGTGTGTGTGTCACTTACCTGGGGAAGAGGCTCCTAGATGCACTGTGGGACTGCAGAGGCAGTGTTATGCTCTGGACAACGGTCTGCTGGGAAACCTTGGGTCCTGCATTCATGTGGATGTTACCTTGACACAGACCACATACCTAAACACTGCTGCATACCAAGTACATCTCTTCATGGTGACAGTGTTCTCTAACAGCAGATCTCTTTCAGCAGGATAATGTCACCCTTCCACACTGCAAACACTGTTCAGGACCTGTTTGAGGAGCATCTCAGCCGGTGCAGCATCAGAGTTTTAATCCAAGGGGCCAGGGTTCAAGTCCCTGTTCGGGCGATTCAGTTGTTGGGGCAGCTGGTGGTCTAGTGGTAAGGGAGTTGCCCCTGTAATTGGAAGGTCATGGGTTCAAACCCCAGGACTGGCTGTGGCACCACTGAGGTACCCTTGAGCAAGATACCGTCCCCACACACTGCTCCACTTGGTGAATGCGTTAAACGCAGCGAAGAATTTCACACAGTGTACTGTGTTCACACGTGACTATAAGGGGCCACTTTCCTTTATCACAAAGAGTTTGAGGCGTTGACTCTGTCTCCAAATTCTCCAGATCTCAATCCAATTGAGCATCTGTGGGATGTGCTGAACAAACTAGTCCAATCCATGGAGATCACAGCTTACAAGCTCTGCTGCTAAAGTCTTGGTGCAGAACCACAGTCCACCTTTAGAGGTCTTGTGAAATCCAGGCCTCAATGGGTCAGAGTTGTTTTGGCAGCACAAGAAAGATTTAGTCTGATAAATATATGTTAGGGAGTTGCCCTAACAACTGGAAGGTTGTGGGCTCAAATCCCAGGACTGACAAGGGCACAGTGGTGCGGTGTCGCTGGCTGATCACTGCTTCACTTGGTGAATGAGTTGAATGGAGAGGACAAATTTCACATTGTACTGTGTAGGGTGGTGGTGGTGGTCTAGTGTGTAGGATACTTGCCTCTGGAACAAGAGGTCATGGGTTTGAATCCTACTTTCAGCACCACCACTGGGTTCCTGAGCAAGAGCCCTAACCCCAAGTTGCCCCAGGGAGACTGCCCCCTGTAGTTAGGGAATGGAAGTCACTTTGGATAAAAGCGTCTGCTAAATGTTGTAAATGTGTCGTGTTCACATGTGACAAATGGTTCACTTTCACAGTATAGATACAAAAACATAAGTATAGGAAAGACAACATTTTCTTTGCCAGAGCCCTTGTTTGTCAGTTGCTGCATGAGAAAGGTCAACAAGTGTTTTGAAAACATATTTGTGATAGTGAAATCAATTTCCAGATCTTCTTTGAGGCTGCCAAGATGCAAAATCCACATTTTTGGTCTGGATATGCTTCTGACGTGCTTCTTTTTGAAGAAAAAGATGTTTTTGCACAACCACTAATCCATTATGGCTGGCGTCGTTCATCTAAACCCAGCTTTAATAGAGAAACTGCATGTTAGGTTTCTTTGGTTGAAATCCTGAGGCAGAGTGGGGAGGGCTTTAAGTGGCTGCACATTGACATTTTCCATAACAGAGGACACTAAAGGCATTACGCACTGTAACATCATAAATAAAGCACTTTTCCAAAACCTCAGCATATCATTTTAACCGATGTTTCTTCATTATGCGGCAAATTGAGCTGAGATGAGAGAACGAGCCGTCTAGCAATTTCGGATATCAAGTGGAGAAAAATGAAAACAAAAACAAAACAATAAATCTCCAAATTTGACCATCATCCAAACACAAGGTGTTTTTGAGAAAGCAGCATATGAAGATTACGGGTATATAATGTCTGCGACATCTAAAAGCAACTAAATGTGCGCTGTGATACATGGATCAATATCCATAAATTATACTAGTGGATTCATCTGAGCATTTTTTGGAATATCCAGCTATCATTTTGGGGCTCCATGCACTGGCAAAAGATAAATCTCAATTTCAGCACATTCCTTGACATTATTTCCCAGAAACAGCAAATGTTTGAGTGCTCAAGTGCCCCTTATTATCATTTCAACAGGACTGTTGTCTGGATGGACTCTCTCTCAGCTCTGGGCTTTATTGTGTTTTGGTTCTGTGATACATTACGATTTGTTTCTCCCATATATTACTAAAATGCTTTATACATCACAAGGAAAACAACACACGACTCAATTATCTCACTTGAATCTTCCCATTTAAGAGGAACAGGGTCTTGCGCCGCCTTGAGGACTCCAGCAATGTTATTTAAAATAGATGAATATACACCAAAATAAAAGTATACAATTACAAAATAATTAAATAAATATAAATTCTTGGAGCTGCTGTATTGATATAATTTTGTGCCATAAATATTGTGATATTGACATTTTGATTTTTCCCCCCACCTCCTATTGGTAACCAGTCATTTCTGCAGTCTTTCGGCATTCAAAAGTCATTTATTGCAGCTGGTAGAAGCTTTTTACCTGCCAACGTCACAGCATTGTGCCCGCCTGCCCCCCATAATCAATTGTAAATGAACAGCAAAAAAGCAAAATGTAGGTTTTACACAAGACATAGTAACAACGAATAGTAACAGCAATATAACAGTGGATAATGGATGCATTTTGACCTGACATCTGAAGGTAATAACTGCTATACAGCGCCAAGCCTCAATTTCCAGGGAACAGCACGACGCAGCACTGGACCAGATCATTTCCGATCTGGAAAGAGAACAGCATGTTTCAAATGAGTCATTTTCTAGCAAATCAAAAACGACGACACGGGGCAGCAGGTTTTTACAAGTCAGTCTGATCTTTTTCCTGGACGTCCAGGCGGTTCCTAGAGGTTCAAATCTGACTTGTTTATTCCAGACCCAGACGTCTTCACAAAACTGCAATTGAAAGCAGGCGATATCGAGCGTTTTATTGTTATATCAAAACTTCAGAACACTATTTTTCCAGTTTTCATGACATAACTGGAAAACACCAGCTCACCTTTACACTGTGTGCAAACATTTCATAACAGACCAACAGGAGGGACCTCTATTATATGGAAATAAACCTTGTTCTATCACATTTTTACGTCGTTCCTTCTCCATTACAAGGTTTTGTTTTGATATTACACAATTAGAAAGGTCACTGTTTTCAGAGAAGGATCTCCACTTGTGTTTCGGTACTTTCCCGACATGAAACAATCCCCAGATTTATATTTATCCCACGTAAGCACAGCAACTCCCTTCTTAGAAGGATTGGAGAAGACTTGTAGGCCAAGCCAAGATTATTGCCATGACACTTCCTTGGAAGTGCAGATCTTGCAGATCAGACCAATCAGGACTTTAGGTGTCATGATATTCGATTATGATGAAAGGATGATTCAGTTACATAGTTTGTTTTCTTTTCACAAAGTGGCCATAAAATGCTATTTCAGAGGCCATTCAGTTAATATTAAGTAGTTTATATAAATTGCCACATTCTGGCCAACAGAAAGAGGACAAAGATCCAGATCTTCTTTATGAATCAAACCTGTCGTTTATGCAACTGATGTTTTGAGCAAACAAAATGTTAAAACGTATTTAAGGCCAATGATCAATGATGAAAGAACATTATAATTGGACGTTCTTTCTAATGATACATGTTCTTACTTAGGACCTAAAAGGTATATACAACAGAATTTAAACTGTTACTACCATGGTCATGTTTATTGCATATTTCACCCCAGAAACTGACTTTTTTTAATTCACTATATTGATCCCAGAGGAAATTACTCTGCATTTAACCCATTCACCCGAGTGAAGCAGTTAGCTGCCAACAATGGCGCCCGGGAAGCAACGTGTGGGGACTGTTCCTCGCTCAAGAATACATCAGTGGTGCCATTGGTAGACCTGGGATTCGAACCCACAACCTTCCAATTGCAGGGGCAACTCCCTAACCACCAGGACACCACCTGACCCAAACATTTTGCTCAAAAGAAGAGCATCACGACTCTTTTCAGTCTTGGACCCCCGAAGGGTGGAATGAACTCCCTCGCTGAGCACCTTGGTGACTTATCTCCTACACATCATCTCCTATATAAATAATTTAAAAAAAAAACACACTCTGGCACTTACCCTCCTGTTTTTTTCCTTACTTGTGTATTAACCTCTGACTTGACAGGGTTTGTTAAGGTGTGTATCTTAGCTGGTACTAACATGGTTAAGAGCTTCTGCTAAATGCCATAAACATAAACATAAAACACCTCCAAATTCAACTAAATCCTGTCCAGGCATTCCTTCGAGTGCAGCGAGGACAACTATAAGGGTCATGTGTCTTATCTGGGTAGACAGTCGGCTTAATTTCCCCTCGCTCTCTTCTGAACAGAGTGGCAGACGCTGGGCAGCCGGTCCAATCGGCACTTTAATGAAACATCACACTGAAATCAGGTTTGGTCCGGTCAGTGTAGATTTACAGCATTTGGCAGACTGTGCTTCTCATCTGTGCTTTGTAGTTCATAAGAAAACACTCACACTAGTAAACCAAGAAGAGCTGCTAGCGGACTACGATTCTACCAGAGATGGAGTCAATTCACCACAACCCTCAAACCACACATGCAGGACTTTTTTTGTGAAGTTTGCATTAGTGAATTTAGTTTATGACATGAAGATGTTCTCCTCAGTGCTCAGTGGAGGGTCTTCAGTCTGTTTGACGACCATGAGGGTCTCTCAGTGGTTCTAACAGTCAGGGGAAGTTTGTTCTACCACTTTGGGACCAAAGCTGAGTTTATGAAATAAAACATTCATATCCAGGTCTGAGCTGTCTGTATTGACCTTCATGCTCTCTGGGCTTCTTCCTACCACATGAGCCACAATGTTAAGGTAGACAAGTTCGAAACAGAACAACGGAGGTGGACTACAGGATAAGGAAAGCATCAAGCTGGCATCTAATACAGTCTCCTAAAGCTCCTATCACAATTTTGCATTAAGAAATAAAATGGAATATGTACATAAGTGTTCATGTAGTGTTGCAAATGCTATTTTTCATATCAATAATGCTGCAGTGTTTTGGGAATTTGTCTTTTTTGATCAAATATTCACTGATTCTGACTCTCACTCATATATATACACACATATATATACATATATATACATATATACATATATACATATATATATATACACATATATACACATATATACACACATACACATATATACATATATATACACACACACACACACACATATATATATATATATACATACACATATATACATATATATAAAATGGTTAAACGACATCCATTGGTCCCATCAAACGGATTAAGTCAGAGTACCAGGTGTTCTAACTTTAGAAGATTGTGAATTCAACCACAGTCATTCATGACCTGAAGTTCAGGAGAGCATAACTGGCATCCTGAGTAGGATGGCCTACCCAGAATTAGTAAAAGCAGTTAGTGTTCTCATCCAAGCGTGTTGAGCTGTCCAATAGTATTGTCAGTAAAGTGGTCCCTTATAGTCACACGTGAACACACCACAGCACAGCACACAGTGTGACATTCTCTCTCTGTATTTAACCCATTCACCAAGTGAAGCAGGGGGCTGCCACCAACAGGGGGCGCCGGGGATCAGTGTGTGGGTATAGTATCTTGCTCAATGGAACCTCAGTGGTGACACTAGCAGTTGGGATTTGAACCAACAACCTTTTTTGATTGCAGGGCCAATGCCCTAGCCACTAAGAGAGCAGTAGTTATGTAGAGGTGCTTCAAGCATCTTGACCTTCACCCCCACGGCTTTGGAGATATCATGTGATGGGAGGAGACCCAGCTAGCAGGTAGAATTGAACTAAATCTGGAAGAAAATTGGGGTGAAAAACAAGCACCTGTACAAACATCAATTAGCATAGCAGGAGCTTGTGAAACCAGAGCTACTCTGTATATCAAAATATCTGGAGAAATGGCAGGTATTTTGAGAAAGAAAAAAAAAAAATTGCAGTGGAAGCACTATATAATGTCCACAGTGACAATTCAGTTGAAGTATAATTGATTAACAGCATATATCTATACAAGACCACAGCATGGAAACGTTCTCAAACACGAAACTGCTTCTGTTTTCGGGGTTATTGATACCAGAGCTGTCAGAAGCACAATAAAAAGGTTTTTCTCTGCAGTTTCGCAGATATTTCGCAGACGCGTGTTCTTATTTTAGCAAGGAATTCTCATGTTTCATTGACGGGGAGCAGACAGCTTCCATTGCTAAAAAGAAAAGCCAACATTCTTCGAATAGCCTCTGGGAAATTTCTATTATCAGCTTCCAGGCAAACATCTGCAGCCCAGCAACCCGCCACATGACGAGCAGAATTCATAAATACAGACAGGATACCGTTTACTGACCGAATAAAAATGATAAGACCAAGCGAAGGCAATTTCACTCCAACAAATCACGTGTAATTGCTTACTATGATGATTTGTATCGACTGGGGCAATTCCTGTTGATAGAGTATTTTCATTTTAAGTCATTTTGCTTAATATTGCTGTTTTCATGGCTCTCTCTCTCTTTTGCAGCGGCTCCCTAGTGTTTCATTATGTGGTTCCCATGAAGATTAAGGACTTGCGATGAAACATGATACACCCCCACAAAGCACACGCCGGATTTCTTTTGTCTCTTAGGTTTTGAGGAGCAATATGACATACGATCAGATCAGATATCGGTCGCAAGAGATATAAAAATATGTATTTTTCGAATAGCAATGCACCATATTAAAACACACTGTAGTCATATTTGATGGGAGATCGACTTACATAAATTTGACCAAATTTTTCATTTCCAGATCACATTAAAGGCTTAATTCATGAAACCACCAGAACTATACTAGAACGTCCAGGATGCTGCTTGCGTTTCTAGTGATCGGATGACATCCAGATTTCACTTTACCGCACGAAATGCCGAGTGTAAACACTCCCAGGACGCACCGCGATCAGATTACGATCTGATCTCTCAAACCTCATTCGGAAACGGCAAAGAAGGATCTTGACCCCATTCAACACAACTGTAACTGCCTCTTGTAGATAAAAGACAGTTACAGAAGCAGAGATGCTGCTGTGGGGAAACCAGAAACTGAGGAAAACATGGAAACTGGATAGAGGACACGACACCGGAGTTATTCCAAATAAAAAAAAAACTGCTCTCCTGCACTTTGGAATGGATGTGAGAGTCCAAACCCAGGTACTGGATTCCTAATGTAAAGGAAGGGAACAAATGAAATAGATGCAAAACAGAAACATTTTTACATTCTTTTAGGTCTTATTGTGAATTATTTCCAAAAAGTCCCACTTGGAATTCAATATTCCTGTAACATCACAAAAGTAGCTCTCTCTCTCTCATACACACACACGTTTTATACCTCCAGTCTACAGCAGTTCATCCCTGCCCGTTCACACAGACAGTGTTTGAGCCCTAACTTCGATCTCAACTTCAATTTCAGTTAAGAATGACCAGTTCATACATACATATACACACGTGTTGTATGAGAGTACCTTGCAACAGCTTTACATGATCTGTGTGGGTGCACCAAATGAACTTAGTTTCAGATTCGAGCTCAGTAATGGAGTTGTTTACATCAAGTTCATCTCAGGAAGGTCCGCAAGCCCATATCCAGCTTGGCCCAGACTCAGCTATATTTGGTTAAAAACACAATTTAGGCAGATATTTTTAATGCTGTGGGAAAACCTAGTGCATCCTCACTGAGGATCTCAAATCATTCTCACAAAGGGCAGCATCCTGGGAAAGGATGAGGGAGGATTTCTTCCCCGAAAACATCCATTTATAAGCAGGCATGAGTTTTGCTTGAGACACAAGTCGTCAACTTTCAAACACTGATTTAAATACCAACTACAAAGCAACTCGGAAAATGTTAAATTTTGACCCCAAAAAAATGATCAAAACAAAGTGATTGAGTGAGAGATCAACTAAAGTGAGTTGTTCTTGAGCAAAGTAGGGTCATTTAGTATAAAAACAGCACCTTCCAGTGGAGAATGGAGCTGAAAGAATGGATGAGGAGGTGGCGCCACCTTGTGGCCACGAGTGCAATATGAAGGAGAAAAATTTCCATTGATCATGCATTCGATTATAAAAACAGACATTACAATGTAATAACCATATCCATTAAGGACAAATTATGTTGACTTTTTATTGCATTTTTTGAAAATACCAGAGCATTTAAGTAATTTTCTTAACTGAAATATACAAGTCCAGCATTTCTCAACAACCTTGAAACTGTATGCCAAGCTTAAACTGGACTTTCCAACTTAAAGTACAAAAACTTCACCATTCTGTGATTTTATCAAAAAGGACAACACATGTAAGCCTTTCCAGAAAACAATTTACAGTCCAAAACAATTCAAAGAGAAGGTGGGGCTGGGGGGTGGGGTGGGGGGGGGGTCCATTAATTTTAACCAACCCTCAAGGGCGGCGCGACCAGTACCACACCGTCACCACGGACAAACAGCATCGGGATGTTCCTCTTCGTCGACTGCAAAAACAAGAAGGGACCAATTAACAACCATCAGACTGACACGAAGTGGAAATGGAAAAAAATAAATAAATAAATAAAAATAAAAATCTCTCAATGCTTTTTGAAATTGCTTTCCTCCGCATGGGGATAGCAAGGGACCATATTCTAATTTTCGCATTTTTTCTTTCTTTCCCTGAGGTTCACTTATGATGTTTATATGGGTTTAAGCACAATTTTTTTTTTTACAAGACCATATCCCAACACAATCATTTTCTATTATCCATTAGATTACATCAGGCAACAATAAAAAAAATGCAAAATTTTTTATTTTTTTTTAAAATGATATCTATGATCCTTGAAAATGGATCATAGGGAATAAGTCCAATTTATTATACGTGATTTCGAACATAGGTTATAGATCTGGATAAGTTTTAATTGAATATTTGTGTGGTCTTGTGACCAATTAGACAACTGCGCAAATGTGAAGTAGGTATTGTACGTCATCAGTCCCTCTGCATGTGTCTCGCCTACAAAAATATGACCGAGGGTTTGATACTCATTCTGGATGAAAAGGATTTTCATGTACACACTTCAAGAAGGCCTGGAGTGTTTGAGTGCAGTGAAAGACACTGAAATACTGATGAGACTAAATAACCCAACATGGCATCAGTGGCTACAGCATATTTGTATTGAAAATATTGAGAGAACCAGTTACAACTTAATAAATCTTTATCGTGTCCAAAAGTATCCAGACACCTTCTCTAATAAATTCTACTGTAAGGTTACCCCATCGCTGAGACAGGTGTTCAATTGCATACAAACCCAGGTTGTATAATCTCAACAGAAATTTACTGACCCACAGAATGGGACTCTGGCGCGGCCACACATGGGCCCGAAGCCACCGCGCTCGAAGCTGAGGCTAGAAGCTACAGACAGGCACCGGACTATGGAGCTGTAGAACTTTGCTCTCAGGGGCAACAGAGCTCAAACCAGTACCCTCAGGATGAGCTGAGTGGCCTTTAAGATCCAGAACAGATCTCACGGATGCTCTTGTGGCAATAAAACCCTCACAGCAAAGTCCATTAGAGACCCAGATTATCAGATTACACATTAAATGGTGAATAACACCAAGCAGGTGTTTCCAATCAAAACAGAAGACAGACCCAGTCTAATTATATAGAAATGACAAGTTACACCATATGTATTTACACACACACACACACACACAGTCTCAATTCACTCATGGTACTCTATTTGATCTTTTCATAGCATGCTAGACTGAATTACAGCTTCCACATTAAAGTTTAAAAAACTTGGAGCTTCAAATTAAACCACTTGCCCTCCTTTGAGGAAATCTTGTTTTGAGAATTGACAGAGGGTCTAATTACATAAACGTCTTGATCCTGAATTAATGATTTATAATGGAAGACAGTACCCACGCAAACAGCAGCGTATTCCGATTTAATACAAAGGAAAAGTAAAATCCCAAGACAATGATTACTGACAACGTAAACTTTTCCACGTCTGACTGCACCTCCTTCATCAGCGGACCCTGATACAGAAAGCCTTCCTGTCTGAGAATCATGACTGTCACAGTAACATAACACTGTAGAATTAATGGACATAATCCATCATCTGTAAACATGGGGGAAAGTTTACAGTCATCTCAATGTTCTGTAGCAGAGTTTGTGTGTGTGGTTGCCGACATTTCAGTGTTTGTGGGTGTATTAAGGCAGGTAGTTAACTAAAGGTGTGTGTATATATATATGTCTATATACCCATCTATT
>JBBJLS010050914.1:1781-13394 GCA_037577275.1 Bryconaethiops microstoma
AGTTACATACTAGTGTACATACTATTGCAATATGATGGTAGTAAAGTTAGCGTTACATACTAGTGTAAAGTTACATACTAGTGTACATACTATTGCAATATGATGGTAGTAAAGTTAGCGTTACATACTAGTGTAAAGTTACATATTAGTGTACATACTATTGCAATATGATGGTAGTAAAGTTAGCGTTACATACTAGTGTATGTAAATGACTAAACGGAAAAAAGTATCACTCTCCAGACACTGATAAATTGGAATTAACTCAAATGTTTTTTAGTGATACATGTAATATGATGGTAAGTAAAACAGTTTGCCACCGATGATAATTAAAGAAATATTATAAACATGAGATTAACTCTGTTTTCCTTTTAACAGGAAAAGCAAGCAAAACAGCAAATCCAGACCCACGAACACAAGGTACCACTTTCCACAGTCTAAACACACCCTTTATAAAAACATGTGATCGAGTTCTTGTGGTTTAAAAGTGATCATAGAAATTAATGTTTGTGTGTCCTTTAAAGGAGACTCCACCCCTCTATTAAAGTCAGACTTTGCCCTGACAGGAATGAACACAACTGATGGAGCCAATCAGACCTCAGGTAACATCTCTCAGTCCGAACACCATCATGAAGACACTACATACACCAGAACATGAAAACTACACACAAATAAACTTGAAAACTATTAAATTACACAATGTATGCAAAAGATAAAGAAACAAACAAACAAAAAATTTCAATCCGAAAATTACGATTTACTGCTAACAGTACTATAGCAGGTTATATGGGTGATGTTTTGCAGAAGTCAGATATCACTGACGTCTAAACTTGTTTTTCAGAAGTTTCTAAAGCCTCATTCACTCGTTTTCTCTAACCGCTTAATCCTTACTAGGGTTGCGGGAACCCAGCGCCTCTCCTGGAGTCTACGGACACGAGGCAGGGACTCACCCTGGGTGGGGCGCCAGCCCACTGCAAGGCGCACTCATTCACACCTACGGTCAATTTACAATCCCTAGTTCATCTGCTGTGCATGTCTTTGGACTGTGCGAGAACCCGGAGACCCCGCAGGAAACCCACACCACCACGAGGAGAAAAAGCAAACCCCACACACACAAGGCTAGGATTCAAACCTCCAACCCTGGAGGTGGGAGGCAACAGCGCTACCCACTGTGCCACGGTGGGGCCTAACATTATTAACTGTTTTTTCTAATATATTAAATATATATCACTAAACTATTTACGGTTTTAGAAAAACATAATAGTGTGAAGGGTTTCTGCAGGCTGCTACACATGTGAATCTCATGATAGATCCACTTGTACAGTCAGTTCATCATACTTCACTCTTCTGTGATTTCTTTTAATCTCTTAAATTTGTCAAAGTGTCTTTAGTAAAGCAGCCATATTTCCAACAAGAGACAGGGCTCCTTGAAACAGGAGCCCCATGTCTTTCACGTTCTTTCACTGTTATCAATCATAAAATCTGTGTTAAAGTAACATATGCACAACCATGTCTTGAGCTTAGTCTTTCATGAAACTGTGAAGTTGGTGTGTAGAGTTCCAGCCGTCATGCTGCAGATGATGCTGGGGTGATCTATCATAATAACACATCACAATACGACTGAAACTAAAGTCACGTTGTAAACAAACTGAAACTAAAGCATAACATACTATATTGTAAACACTATGAACTTTTTTTTTTATAAAATAATTTTATAAATGGATTTGATACCAAAGATTTGACAACAAAGTGCAAGTTTAAATTTTCAAAATCTGAATCCACAATGTTAGATAAATCCTGAGCTCCTATGACATATGACTCAGGAAACTTTGTTTAAACCATCATTATTTCGCATCATTATTTCGCAATAATAATTAGGTGTTAGTTTATTCATTTGTGTCTTGCATCATATGGCCTTATGGTACAAATTAATTATAGCTATAAATTTCCATTAACATGATTGTATGTAAATTGTACGTAAATTGTATGTAAATAATCAGCATCTTATTATATATGCGCAGATTTACAGATTTTTAATTAAACCAAATTCAGTGTTACTGAAACTGATAGTAAAAACATTGTCATCATGTAAAAAAAAAAAACGGTTTTCAATTGTGGTCCAATGTTGGGGTCACTTGTTGTGCAAATCCTCCATTCAACAACCTGACCGGAAGAAAATATGAAATTAGCAGATCTAGCATTAAACTCTGAATGGAATTTCTTTTAAAGGACAGTTTAACTCTGCATTGAGTCCAGTTTGTGCTCTGAGAAAAATAAACAAAGTTAATAGAGCCACTCAAACCTCAGGTAACAGTTATAGATTTTTGTCTCTGAGATGGATTTTTATTAGATATTTAGGAAAATGCTGATGAATGTGGCTCATAGAAAGTGCAACACTGGCAACATTGAACTCTACACAAATATTACCATATATTTATATTAACTATTCATCTAAACTATTGTTACTATAATGTGTCCAAATTAAAAATTTGAGTATTTTAAATAAGTTCAAGTAAAAGAACATCAACATCAACTCCACATAAGCAATATTTTTTCTCAAAACAGGTCCAGACAATGGAGCAGATTTAGAAGATGTAGAAATGCGAGGTAAATTTCTAACATCTGGAGAAATTTTTGATTAAATGTGGTTGATGATGCAAGATAAGTGTTGAGTTGATGCTTTTCTAATACAAGCACTACAGAGCTGCATAACGAATGGAGGAGAGATGAACTCTACAACAAGCCCAGTTTGTGCTCTGAGATAAACAGACGGAGCTCAAGAAACCATTCAAATCTCAAATCACAATTTACTGCCATGATATACATCGACAGAATAACAGGCTGTATTCATGGTGGTCTCCAGTAAACTGTCAGATGTCACTGACATCTGTTTTGCAGAAAACTGTATACTTGATAAACAACATTTTGGTCAAGTATTTTCTGAAAACTCGACTTTAGCATTTGATTAAGTAGAAGCTTTAAACATAATTCTCTCTCTCTGGAGCTCAACTTTTAAATATTTATTATGATTTATTGTGATTTTCTTTGTATTGCTTTTTTGTGTTTTGTTTTCCAGACCTCCAAAAATCTAGTTCCAAAAAGAGAAAGCGGTTTGAGGGCCACCACTCAGGTAAGTTCTTTCACTTTTATCAATTATAAAATCAGTGTTAAATTCTTTTTCTTTATTCGGACTGCTAACAGATGCGCAACACTTTATGACATCCGGAACAGTCTTACCTGAAAATGTGAACTTGTTTGGTATGTGCAGTTACTGTCATCATGCATCATCATTTGACTGTAACTGTCCCGTCCGGGCTGTGCCCGTTCCGAAAGGAGGCACAGGTGCAGACTTCCATTTTTAGATGCTTTAATAATAATACAAAACAAAGGACGGCACGAGGGCCAAAAGCTTCAAACAAGGAATCAGTCGGAACAGACACAACACGAGGTTGGAGTGTTGGTCGACAGACAAAGCTAACCTAGAACAGAAACAGCTTCATCCACGTGTGCATAAACCAATAATTCTCGTTTGAAATTACTTTTAAATTAATGTTATTGTAAAATAATGTTATCCTTCTCCTTTATTTACAGATGCATCGCCTAAAAAACACAGATTTGCTGTCGAAGGTAAATTTCTAAAATATGGTTTCACAATATTTGACAATCAAAAGCTACTATGCCCTATGACTCAGACTGCTGCAAATGTCACTCAAAAGATCCTATCTATAGTACTTGCTTTACCATAAAGAATGAGTTCAGTATAATAAAAGGGATCCTATATTGAAGAACAATTTGTAAGTGTCAGGCTGAGAGAGGAAGCGCACAAGCAGAATGCAGAGTGTGATCCACAAGCGGTTGAGAAAGCAAAGGCAGTCAGCAGAAGTCCAGAAGTCCAGAAGACCTGCCAGAATCCTTAAGGATGTTGAGGTTCTGGCTTTTGTGCAGGACAGGTTTTATAGGATGCCACATATTCCTCTGTGTAAGTCTTGCCAGTGTGCCAACAAGAGTGCTGCTAGATGTTTCGGAGGGTTTGACAGTAGAGGAATTGTGAGCCCAGGACAGGACTTTGCTGCAGCGGAATAAAGACATGTAGGTGCAGTCGGGGTGTTTCTCAGGAGGTGGAGGTTCATTACTCTGTGCGGCAAGTATGTTCCCTTCTAATACCCATCACACCGGGGCAAGTCTCAGGGAGAATGGGCCCAGGAGGATGGACGTCAGATCGGAAGGACTGCCGAGAGAAGGCATCAGCTTTGTAGTTCTTGGATCCAGGGAGTTAAGTTACTCGAATGTTGAAACGTGTAAAGAAAAAGGCCCACCTGGCCTGCAAAAGGTTCAGCCGTTTGTCCCCCATTATGCACCCCAGCAGTTGACCTCCGAGGCATCCACATTCACTATGACCGAGACTTCGGGGTATGGATGAGCCAGGACAGGAGCGGAGGTGAACCTTTCTTTGAGTTTGGTGAAATCTTTATCTGCCTCATTGTTCCACCAAAAGTTTGAGGGTCCACCTTAAAAGTTTGCAAAGCCAATAAACTGCTTTACCTGCTTTACAGTAGATGGTTGGGGCCAGTTCATAATGGTAGTTACCCTAGCTGGGTCCATGGATACTCTCCTGGGCGAGATAACAAAACCCAAGAAATCCACAGTGTCTTTGTGAAAAGTGATCATCTCGATCTTGACAGAGATCATTCTGTAAAAGCCGCTGTAGCACAGCCCAGACATGAGTGAAATGCTCTGAGAGAAAAATCAAGATGTCATCTAAGAAGACATTCATAAATTGTTCCATACTCTTAATTGCCACTTGGAATTATGAATGCTGTCTTCCATTCGTCCTCTTCTCTCATGCATATCAGCTGGAAGGTGTTACACAGATCCAACTCAGTGAACACTTTAGCCCCTTGTAAATGCTTAAAGGCAGTGTTCATTAGGGGAAGACTGTACATGTTAAGTACTGTCACCTGATCTAGGGCCCAATAATCAATGCAGGTTCTTAACCCTGCATCCTTCTTTCCCACAAAAAAAGAAGTTTGATGCTGCGGAGGATCGGCGAATGTGGATGGGCGAATGAGCCCTTTACTGAGGGCATCCTGGATGTATTCCTCCATGGCTTGTGTCTCAGGCATGGACAGTGAATATAGGCGACCTCTGGGACGTCGTGCACCAGGGAGAAGGTCGATAGCACAGTTGTATGAGTGGTGGGGGGACAAAGAGGTAGCTCTTCCCTTGCTGAACATGTCAACCAGATCGTGGTAAACAGTGGGAACTGAGGACAGATCAGTAGGAGAGGAAGAGTCTAGAATGCCTCAAGATTCAAGATTCTTTATTTGTCACATGCATAGTTATACAACACGCGTGAACTGCTCCTTTTATGACTGTGCAAACATTATAAACATAAATACAATTTTAAATTAAAAGGGGACATATTATGCAGAACTCACTTTTTTTTTAAAACAGGTCTATGGGCTACAAAACATGTTCATGAAGTTCTTTGCACAAAATCACTCTCACATAAAGAGTCTCACCAGCTTTATTCTTGACAGTTTCAGTCCCTTTCAAAATGAGTCGTTTAGGAGCTGTGTCAATTGTATGCAAATAAGCTGTTGCTGGCCACGCCCCACCCATACCATTCTTATGCTGCGCGTTTACCAGACGTGAAAATGGCAGAAAACAGAGGCGCTGTCCAGCCCTATATGTTTGTATATAATTTTATATGTATAAATATAATTTTTAAATTAGCTTATTTGTTGTTACCAAACGTGCTCGTAAAACCAGCAGACAAAAATGGCAGATCTTTAACTAATCTAGTGGGTGGGGCTCGACAGGTGAAGGGCGGTTCTATGCAAATTTCCAAATTATTTCGTCACAATGGAGGGCTGTCCAAACAGCTCGTGGAAGCGCATGATTCCTGACACCAAAATCTTTCAATTCATTCACAAAAAATGGATGGATTTTTTTTTTTCATGCTTGGAGTGTTTATAGAAGCAGTAGAGACAAAATGGACATACAAAAAGATGCAAAGAGTGGGTTTTGTATAATATGTCCCCTTTCAATACAAATCTGCAAACATAAAGTAAAAAGTAAAACAGCTACCAAAGCTGAACTATATGCATGTATTTGCATATTTGTATGATAACTAGTCATCTAAAACATCGCTGTTGAATTAAATTGTACTTTACCATGTCTTTTTTAATAAGAGTTAGTAAGTAAACATTAAAACAGTTTTTTTCCAAACAGATCCGTTTGCTGATGTAGAGATGGAAGGTAAATTTCCAACACCTGCACAGATTTTTGATGAAATGATGAAGTGTTGTGTTGATGCTTTAAGATGAACTATGAAGCTGCATGGTTAACATTAATAATTCACACCTTATCATCATATTGGCACTCTAAACTCACTCATTATAATAACGATCAAATTACAGTAGTTTATAGATTCAACAAGACATTCTACAAGAGTAGACAAGTCCTCTTCTTCTAGTCCCCATCAACTACATGGAGTTTTTAAAAAAAAAAAAAACAGCTCTAAATTGAAATTAACTGATATTATGTAAATATAAGTAACATAATCAGACTCTAAAATGATCCTCACACACAGTTGTCTCAAGTAAACAAATGTGTAGCATCAAGCAAAGTACATTTTCTCAAAAACAAAGACTGTACCCGCTAGCATGCTAACAGTGCTAGCATTGTAGCCTTCCAGCTAGCAAAACAAAATTGATTATTCTAAAAAAAAATTTTAAAAAAATCAGCTCATCACTGCTCTCATAATTCTTTAGACAGGCTTAAACACATGCAATTAAAACTAGCATTCATGTTCTCTGTTTGATTCAGAAAAATATTGTGTTTTAGAATAGGCTAATGAGCTCTGTGCAATTATTTCTATAATTTTGTTATAACCAGTAGCACTTAAATGTGATTTTTTAAATACAAGCTAAACACGCATTCTTTCTCAAAACAGGTCCAGAAGAAGCAGTTTTGGATGTAGAAATGAAAGGTACTTTTATAATGTCTTGATGGATTTTTGAGGAAATGTGGTGTTGAGTTTTGGTTGCAATGATTTATAGATTTAAGTCTTTCTTTGCTAGGCTCTCACAGCTAAATTTTAGAGTTCGGAAATATAATAACTGTTATTGGCAGAGTATCATCAATTTCATTCTAAGATGATTTTCTCAGTAGAATGTGATCAACCTCAGGAAACAATGACAATGAAACTATCAGAAAATGAAGTTCCAGGTCAATTTTCACATCCACATAATTTTTTGTTTATGTTACTATGTTACTAACCTCAAAGCAGTTAAGAAAGATTTCACATCTGCTCTTTAAAAAATGTTCCTTTTTTCAGAATGAGAAATCATGTTTGCATGTAAGGTAAAATAGTAGAAAGACGAACACGTCTCAGCTTTTCTCATCACATCATCATGCCTTAAAAATTACTAAAATCTTATCATCCAAAGTGTCAAAACTTTCATAAATGTGTCTGCAGATTACATTGTAATATTAGCAATAAATCTTTTCAAATAAGTTTGCATAAATTTGGCCATTAACTCACACGGATCTAATTTTATTTTGTCAGGTTGATAGAGAGAAAGTATTCAACATAGTGTGGACGATGACCAGACAGAAAGGACAAACAAGACAAACATCTGCTCCAGCTTTAAAGAAGACTAAGTTCAACCTCCTGGAGGTTTTGGGTCGTCAATACAACAGAAACCCTCAGAATGACGGCCGGCTCTTTCAGTATAAGAAACAGAGAGGTTACGATGTTAATGCCCCGTCTCTGACTCCAGAGCTTGTGAGAGATCATGTCTTCAAGCTGGGAGTGTTTTCAGACTCTGAGAAAGACACACACTGGGTCAGTGGGCAGTGCACAACATGCCACGATGGAACCTCAACATATGCTCCAGATTCACCTAAATATAACGTTTGATTCTCAAAGTCTTAACACATGTAGCCCCACCCAAAAAGTGAGCATGCAGGGTTGAAGGGAGACAGAGAAATAAAGTAAAAGAGTTGAGATAAAAAAGAAATAAAAAATTCAGTGATAAAGCGAGAGTGGTGTTTCTAAATTAAAGTGCACCAAAACTTCCTGCAGGGTGTAATTCAAGATGTAGGAAAAATGATGCAAGACCAGCTCCAACAGAAGCAGGACATGTTATCAACTGCACATAATATCTCCACCCACTTATAAATAATGTATTATTATTTATATTTGTACTAATCTAAATACATGGTTTTATCATTTTTAGAGAATTAGAAAATTCTTCATTGTTTTTGCATGCTGTTAAATGGCCCTTTGGGATTAATAAAGTTCTCTATATGTATAAGGTGGATCATTTTATGTTACATAAACTCTGCATTTAAGTTCCTTGGTCCCTGATTCCAGTTACATTTCCTGGACTCGGACCTCCACAGCATGAGTCCAGTATCTGATCCAAGACCATGTCTGTAATACTTATGTTTCACAATATTCAAAGGCATTTTCAAATGTAATTATGAACACACAAAATATTAATTTTTTATTACTTATGTATTAAATTAAATTATGAATAATGGCAACTTTCAACACTGGTGCTGAACGTGATTGTGTTTTGTGTTTTTTATGGACTGAGCATTATGTTTTTATTAATACCCCACAATAAATATTCAAATCCAGTCATTTGCATGAATCCTTTACTAAGACTACAGCTCCCCCATAATCTCACTACAACTGAATCCAGTTGCGGTTTATTAATATTTACATATTTTCTATCAGAAATAGAAATAGCGCAGAATTTACTGTTAACTCACAAAATGACAAAGTTGATGTTGAATTCAAAGAGCCCTCTTGTTTCAACTCATAACACTGTGGTTGGAAACATTGTAAATCTGATGAAAGCCTTCTGTTAAAGAGAACTCGGTGGTCGTGTGGTCGTCACTGAGCAGGTGGGCTCTGTAAGCAGCTCTTCAATCATCCTGAACCTTTTCAAGATCACTCGACCTTCGGTTCCGTCACGCCACACTGGCTCCCCACGAAGGAAGGCTGAGTGTTTAATCTGCAGCTACAGAAGACGCTTAAACTCACCTGAGACCAAAACACGACCTGATAGTTCACTCCAGGATTCAGATTTACACTCACTTTACACTTTAGAATCTTATTAAAGTGAAAGCAGTACATCCTCAGGTATGATGGTGAGGGTGAGAAGAGTGCTGTGTCCTGAAAGCACAACTTTAACATTTCTAACCCTGTTAGTATTTAAGTGTTTGCTACTTAAGCATATTTTGTGTGTGTGTGTCCATAACTGGATTTGCTGCTTTTTAGCTACTGCCAGTGGTTAAATAATACCAGTGTTATTCTGTGTTTAGAAGGTGGAGACAGCTTGAAACCTGAGACACCCAAGAGTTTTTGTTTTTCAGTGAAGAGTGCTGCAGTATTTGATGTGCCCTCTGGTGTTGGTTTCTGAGTTGATTACTGTTTGTTTATTACGATATTGTGTCTAATGTCTCTACAGGTCAACTCAAGTACACCCGACTCACAGATGGCCCGGACACACACTGGTACTGTTTCTGAACTACCTTTCAGTCTCATTTCTTCCTTCTTTACACAATGAGACAACCCTGTGTATTCTAGAATTGTCCCCAAGTCCCCTCTAGCGGTGTAGTAGCATCTTTACTAATGTTTTTGTGCATCGATCGTGAGCAAGGCTGGAAAATACTTGGATAATTGATTACGTTTACGGCATTTAGCAGACACGCTTATCCAGAGCGACGTACATCAGTGCCTGCGTCGTCTACGTCTGTTATTCATACCTGTAAAGCTACATCTACATAAACATCTGCTTTTAACCAAGTTACTGCCAGCTACGTTACACACCTTAACAAAACCCCCAAAAGAAAAAGTCAGGGGTTCATACACATGGAGAAATAGTCAAGAGGGTTTTTTAATATATAGGAAAGGTTGTATAGGAGATAAATGAGAAGACCGGTTAGTCACCAAGGTGCTCCTTGAAGAGGTGGGTCTTCAGATGATGCTTGAAGACAGCGAGGGACTCCACAGATCTGATTACAAGAGGGGGTTCCTTCCACCACTGGAGGGCCAAGACTGAAGAGTCTCAACGCATGCCTTCCTTTTCTTTTGAGCAACGGAGCAGTGCTTGAAACTCTAAGAGGACGAGAAGTGATGCTGCTTGATCAGTGCTGATAAGAAAGGAGCAAGTCTGTTCTTGGCCTTGAATGCAAGTGTTAAGGATTTGAACTCAATGCGAGTGGCCACAGGGAGCCAGTGAAGGTTCCTTACGATAACCAAGTTCTAAAAAGGAACAGTAAGGTCATGCCTAGGTGATGAACTCCCTTTATGAATTATTCAACATGACATATATTTCAAAATCTTTTCTTGTGTGACATTCATTCACTATTATGATATTCACACTTTTCATGCTTAATCTGTTTCAGTTCAATACTGATTTAAAAAAACAATAAATGTATGACAAATTCACATAATTAACTGACAGACTATTGTATGTCAGTTTTTGTTTTTTCCCCCCAATATGCCCAACTCAAATGAATAGAAATAAAGTATACAAAATCACATTTCACTATCAACTTTGATATTGAATTCAAGGACATTTTGTGCTGATAAAACTGAGCTGGGGTATTTTGTGCTTATATATATATTCAGCGTAAGGTATTTAGTTCTTAGGCCCACTCTTGCCTGATTTTGGGGTGTTTGCATAAGTCACTAGCTTAGCCAGAACACATCGGCTACAGTGTGTGTAATATTTTTACAAAAACAAAAGTTCATGAGAAAACGACAGCATTGCTTTATCACAACTTTCTTGAAAACACTCTTAAAATGATTAAATTCATGTTGATTTACCTGAAACCCTGTGCTGGAAACATGTCACATCAAGTTAGCGACCTAGCGTTAGCTATTCCTGCCAGACTTCACACATACACTGAAAAATATCAAAAATAATATTATAGTCGTAAGTTTAAATAAAATACTCATCTTTACTTGCTTTATGGTGAATAGTTAAATGTGCGACTTTAAAGAATTTTACACAGAGATTTCTGTTAGCTGAGACTCACTTTGGCCTGAGAATAATCGTTAAACTGCCTCGGCTGTTATAGAGATTCAGGTACTAATTCAGCAACCGCTCGGCAAGCCAATAAGTGACTGTTCAGTGAGCAATCAGATCTGACCAGCAACTAACAAGCAACATGTTTAACATTGGAGGACTGGGTTGTTCACTGATGGCACTGATGGCGTCCACTTCAGCTGGATTTTTCAGTTTCTACTTCCCATGATAGGCATTAGTGCTGAAATCAGTAATCAAAACCTTGAGAGAATATGCTGAAACAAATAGACAAACAAACATATATACAGTAAACCCCCCACATTTGCATGGGTGACGTTCCAAGAGCACCCGCGAATTGTGAAAAACGCAAATTTGTTATGTGGTAAAAAAATATGTAAAAATTTGTATTTTTATAGTGTAAACCCTAAATATGCCGCCAAATATGCTCCCAAAACACTTTAATTTCATTTTAATCTCAGTTTAATTCATCACCCTTAAAGAGAATGTGAAGGTAAACCCGTATCCGTACTGTAGAGTTTACACTGAACTGCCGTCTCCCGCA